>CM038625.1:40002214-40084714 GCA_021554675.1 Leuciscus idus
GTCATACACTGAACATACTATCTAGGAGGGTTTGCAGGAGGTAATAAATAAAACAAACATCAATTATTTAAGAACAATTATTACAATCATCTCACCTTCTGCATTGATGTATTTATTTATTTAAAAATATTTTAATATCTAATAAATTCTAATATTATAAATATTATATGATTAAATCACCTCCTTTATTTTGTTGTAAAATATTTTTAAATAAATGTATTTTTACCTCACCTCTGTTTATTTATTTATTTATTTATTTATTATTAATACATAATTATTTATTTATTATTTATTTATTTCAAATGTTCTTATATATATAATATAATATAAATGTATCTAGTACATAAATAATAAATAATATGACCCTATCTCCTTTATTTGATTGTAAAATATTTTATAATAAATACAAATATTTTCACCAATTTATGAGTTATTTATTTTAAATGTTTTAATATATAATACATTATAATATTAAACATGTATTTAATAAATGGTAAACATCACCTCCTCTGTATTATTTTATAGTAAAATATTTAGCAATTTTTAAATACAAATATTTATAAATTGTATTAATATTATTAATATATATATATATATATATATATATATATATTACAACACTATAATACTATAAATATTGTTTAATGTTATTAATAATGTTAACGTTATTGTAAAATATTGTATATTTTTAAATAACATTTTTGCACCTTATTTATTTATTTATTTTAAATGTTTTAATATTTTACTAACAATAAATATTATGATTACCTCACTTCCTTGTAATAATTAATTGTAATAACCTGACTCATTTTTTTTTGCTCAAATAAATGGTCAAAGTGTTAATTTACTTGATGTAGTATATTTTATGTAATTGCATTGCACATTATTGCAAAAATCAAAATACTAAATTATTAACCTTTTCAGAAATGTAACATGCTCTGCAAACATCAATCAAATGGCAGTTTACCTCGAGTGAGGGGTCATCTTACCCCAGTTCATGGTTTGTGAATTTGGGCTATGACAAAATTAGCAAATGTTTCCATTTATTTCCCATAATAATATATTGGATGATGCATCATCAACCTATACATGGCAAATCTGTAAATATGTTGAAAATCTTCATGGCATGTGATGGCAAAATGCTCAAAGGGCAAATCCTGAAAATGAAAATGAGTCTCACTGAGTTTTTCAATTTCAGTGTTGCATTGGATGGGGCTTCTTTTCCCGTCGCCAGAGATCAGGTGGCATCTTGTTTGTCATTCATGAACGTATTAAGTTTCTATTAGAGTTGAATCAAAACCATCACCATGTGTTTTCCCCAGATTGAGCCTGATATACGTCTGATTTAAACCATGCAAGGCTGAGCCATCAATATCACATGACAGCACTGGACAGAAAGGATGAAAGAGAAGAAAAACGTGGTAATTGCTATGTAAAAATGTCAGGCCAAATCTTTCCCAGCAGGGATCGAGCATTGCTCATAATGGATCCAAAGTCACCCTCATTTTCCCCTTTCATTCTGTCTTTTAGCTGGTTCTGGCTAGGTGACTATTTCAAGTTCTTGCCAGCGTTTTGGAGCAGGTGTCTGGAGGGAACTGTTCATTTTCCTAATCGCAGATTCACAGGTGAGTAGAGTACTTTGTGCACTATGGTATTTCAGACCATTTACATATAAAGACTTATTTCTTTTATATTTTCCCTTTCTTTTTGGAAGCTTATTTCCACCACACAATTTAGAGTTTTTCCCCCCTATATTTATATAAAAATATGTCAGAATTGTGAGATGTTAATGGGAAAGTGTGAGGTATACAATTGCCATTCTGATGAGAAAAGTCAAAATTGTTAGATGTAAACTCTGCATTCCAAGACAAAAGTCCAGATTGCAAGAAGTACAAATTAAGATGTAAACGGAATTCTGAGAAAAAGTCACAATTTTGAGATGTAAACTCAGAATTCTGAAGAAAAAGTCAGATTTTAAGGGTAAAAGGGTCTGAATTTTGAGAGAAAGTAAAAATTGTGAGATATAAACTCTGATTTCCGAGACAAGATTCCAAATTGCAAGAAGTACAAATTTAGGTGTAAACGGAATTATGAGAAAAAGTAAAAATTGTGAGAAAAAAATCTGAATTGTGAGATGCAAACTCAGAATTGCCAGAAAAAAAGTCAGAATTGCAAGGAAAGTCCACATTTTGAGGTGTAAACTCTGAATTTTGAGAAAAAGTAAAAATTGCGAGATGTAAACTCAGAAATCTGAGAAAAAAGTCAGAATTGTGAGATGTAAACTCAGAAATCTGAGAAAAAAGTCAGAAATTGTGAGATATAAACTCTGAATTCTGAAGAAAAAGTCAGATTTTAAGGGGAAAGGTCAGAATTTTGAGAAAAAGTAAAAATTGTGAGATGTAAACTCAGAAATCCGAAAAAAAAGTCAGAATTGGGATGAAAAAGTAAACATTTTGAGATGTAAACTCTGAATTCTGAGAAAAAAGTTAGAATTGTGAGATGTAAACTCAGAATTCTGAAGAAAAAGTCAGATTTTAAGGGGAAAGGTCTGAATTTTGAGAAAAAAAGTATGAATTGCGATGAAAAAGTCAAAATTTTGAGATGTAAACTCTGAATTTTGAGAAAAAGTAACAATTGTGAGATGTAAACTCAGAAATCTGAGAAAAAAGTCAGAATTGTAAGATATAAACTCTGAATTCTGAAGAAAAAGTCAGATTTTAAGGGGAAAGGTCAGAATTTTGAGAAAAAGTCAAAATTGTGAGATATAAACTCTGAATTCTGAGAAAGAGTAAAAATTGTGAGATGTAAACTCAGAAATCGAAAAAAAAAAAAGTCAGAATTGGGATGAAAAAGTAAACATTTTGAGATGTAAACTCTGAATTCTGAGAAAAAAGTTAGAATTGCGAGATGTAAACTCAGAATTCTGAAGAAAAAGTCAGATTTTAAGGGGAAAGGTCTGAATTTTGAGAAAAAAAGTATGAATTGCGATGAAAAAGTCAAAATTTTGAGATGTAAACTCTGAATTTTGAGAAAAAGTAACAATTGTGAGATGTAAACTCAGAAATCTGAGAAAAAAGTCAGAATTGTGAGATATAAACTCTGAATTCTGAAGAAAAAGTCAGATTTTAAGGGGAAAGGTCAGAATTTTGAGAAAAAGTTAAAATTGTGAGATATAAACTCTGAATTCTGAGAAAGAGTAAAAATTGTGAGATGTAAACTCAGAAATCCGAAAAAAAAAAAAAAGTCAGAATTGGGATGAAAAAGTAAACATTTTGAGATGTAAACTCTGAATTCTGAGAAAAAAGTTAGAATTGTGAGATGTAAACTCAGAATTCTGAAGAAAAAGTCAGATTTTAAGGGGAAAGGTCTGAATTTTGAGAAAAAAAGTATGAATTTGCGATGAAAAAGTCAAAATTTTGAGATGTAAACTCTGAATTTTGAGAAAAAGTAAAAATTGTGAGATGTAAACTCCGAATTGCGAGATGCAAGCTCAGAATTGTGATGAAAAAGAAAAATTGAGATGTAAACTCTGAATTTTGAAAAAAAGGAAAAATTGTGAGATGTAAACTCAGAATTGCTAGAAAAAAAGTCAGAATTTTGAGGAAACAATTGTGAGATGTAAACTCAAAATTCAGAAAAAATAATACAAAGAATTTTTTTTTTACAAAGAATTTCAACATTTTGAGGTGTAAACTCTGTATTCCAAGAAAAAATTACAAACTGTGAGATGTAAACTCAAAATGCAGACAAAAAAAGTCAAAATGTGGGGATTTTTTTACTCCATGGTGGAAACAAACTCCCATAAAGAAGGGCTTCTGGGATGGATTGAGATGTTTGGTGTTGTCACTGCTCCTCACAGATGTGTTCTCTCTCCTAAGGCTGTTTCGCCACAGTCTTCTCACATCTTAACCACTTCCCTTGGTTTTTTGTCTCTCCTACAGCGTTTCTCAGAGGCGTAGCTTGCCGTTACGGAAGAGAGTTGCTTGTGCCGTTATTATCGACCTACGTCTGTCTGTCTGGCTCGTCTCAGCTGGGAAGCTGCAGGCAAGAGAAGACAGTCTGCAAGTCCTCAGGGAGATGACATTACTGTCGTGAGGAGGAAAAACAACCCTCTCTCTATCTCTTTACCTCTCCCTGTCCTCTCACCCTCGTCTAGCTTCTATAATTAGATTGAGACTTGAAGAATGAATCTATCCTTTTGAAATGGCAGGTTCTTAAATAAACAGTTCGCACAAATATGAAAATTCCCTCATTATTTGCCCTCATGTTATTCTAATCAAACTTGTTTGACTTTGTTCGAATAATGTGCTGGTCGATGTTTTCATGAATCAATTGTTTAAATCAGTTTTGTGAATTAGATCAAACAGTAACACTTTAGCATGGGGAACATAATCACTATAACTATGACTTTTGCCTCAATAAACTCCTAATTACTGCTCATTAATAGTTAGTAAGGTAGTCGTTAAGTTTAGGTATTGGATAGGATTAGGGGATGTAGAATATGCTCATGCAGAATAAGGCATTAATATGTGCTTCATAAGTACTAATAAACAGCTAATATGCTTGTAATATGCATGCTAATAAGCAACTAGTTAATAGCGAGAATTGAACGCTAAAATAAAGTGTTTACCGATAAAACAATTAATTGATAAGATGCAATTCAAACGACTGTACACTACTGGCCAAAGCTGGAATAATTAAGAAGAAAATTAAGTGTCTTTTTTGATCAAATACTTCATTATTTAAAAAATTTTGACTGGTGTACCTAGAAGAGCTAAGATAGACATCAAGGTTTCCAGTGAATAATGACTTAAATTTGTATCTGAATGTCACGAAAAGCTGTCGTATGACTTGGAATAGTGTGAGAGTCTTTTCAACTACTTTTTTTTGTGTCCTTTTCGAAGCATGTGTGTAAAAGAGCGACCAACACATACTTCAAAATTTCTCCTTTTGTGTTACAGAGAAGAACGAAAGTCCGTACAGGTTTTCAAAAGCATAAGGTTGAGTGAATGATGACAGTCGATCATTTTTTTGGGTGAAATAGTCCTTTAACACGTGTATGAATTTGTATGGAGGAAGATACTATGGCATTTGTAAAGCAGAGGGAGGTTGTTATATATATATATGGTTGTCTCATTGCTTAAAATGATAGAGGAAATACATCAGCTGTTCTGAAAATAGTGCCGTCGCAATACGGCACACACTAAAGAAATGCAGCTTGGCCCATCTAAGTGAGTTTGACTGTGGAAAATCGTCTCAAGAAAGAGACCAAGTACTTTTAAACACTCACAACGGATTCTGTCGGCAGCGTCAGACTGCACTTTGACTGGCGGTTTTATTTGCATGTCAGAATGTATTTTCGGTGAAGGCCGTCCTTGGGTTTAGGCTAAGGTCTGGGCTGGACTAAGAAGGGGGTGGAATCATTTCACTTTAAAACTCACTTCCCAGACCCCTCCGGCTCTTAATTAAAATTGAACGGCTTAAGACAGTTTTATTAATTCTCTGTGACACGTCCTCTCAGATACGCTCCTGAAGGACTTTACGTCTCGATGTTTGCGGAGGTCCTCAGCTCAACAGTTTTGTCCCTGCAGAGCGATATATTTAAAGCTCAGGCTATTTCTCCTTTTAGCTATTGTGCTCTGAGCTTCATCCTCCATCACCTTTATTTTTAAAGAGGAATGCAGGGTTTATTAGGGTTTAATACAATGGGCTTCAATGGTTTATGGGGATTTTCGTGGCTTTCAGCATTGTAAATTTGACACCATCCCCTCCCCCAAGTGTCCAAGGCCCAGCTGCCACGTTTGAAGGCTGCCAACTGCATCAACCTAAATATCGATCTCCTTTTCTCTTTCTCCATCTTTCTTTAACACCAGACGTTCATAAGTCATGCTCTCTTTTATGGCTTAAAGGCGCAAGAACTGGCCGCTCTCCCAGGAGTGGCCGGTCTGTCCTCGGTCCACGCCGAGCCTGAAGAACAACAGGGGTTTTGTTTCACTTCTCTAATGTTCCCTATCTGGCAAAAATATGGATGGCGATAAAGTTTAAGTGGCAGCGCAGTGTACGATTGATACTTTCAATGCTTCCGTGGCCTCCAGCTGAATGCTTGTGTTCTGGGGCCTGCATTGCTTAAGTAGGCTCTCAAAATAAATCAAAGCCAATGTAACTCCCGCTGTCAGAGGGGCGTATTTTTCTCAAAGTCGCGCAAGCTTGTTTTGGTGGGCGACCCTTTTCGCGACAATGCCAATTCTTAGTTTGGCTGTTCATGAAATGAAAGTGAATCTTTAGGTTACTTTCTGGAGAATTGTGAGCTTTCAACTTTGTGGTCCATATAGCAATTAAAGGTGTTTTTGTATGAATCATGCATTTATACTTTTTCATTCATTTTAACACATTCACATAAAGACATATTGTCCCATAGTAGCAATTTTAAGACCTAAATTCGCAATTGTAAGAGATAGTCGTTTTACAGTAAATAGTCGTGGTTGTGAGAGAGTCATACTGTGAGGTGTAGTGAAAAATATGTGAAATAAAGTTGAAATTATCTGTCGCAAATGCAAAAAGTTGCGATTATAAAACCCATATTCTGAAATATAAAGTCAAAATTACATGAAATAGTCACAATTGTGAATTACATAGTTATTACAAGTTATTACATAGTAATTACAAGACAATTGTTGAAATTATGATGTAGAAGGTCACAAATATGAAAAGGTTGCAGTAATGAATATATGAGAAGCCATATTATGATCAATTATGAGCCATATTATGAGAATACGAAAGTCATTTGGTGTGGAGCGATGAGAGAAATGTATAAATTATGAATGTCTGGTCGCAATTTTGAAACAAAGTCGCATTACAAGAAACAGTCATAGTTGTGAGATATAGTCATATTGTATGATATAAAGTGAGAACTATTTAAAAGGTAAGCTGCAAACGCAAGGAAAAAGGCACAAAAAACCCTTTTGTGAGATATAACACCGCAATTAAAAGAAATAAAGATGCAATTGTGAGATACAAAGTTGAAATTATGAGATCACATCTGAAAATAAAGTCATAATGTAATAAAAAAATAATTTGGATATACATAAAGAGTGAATATGATTATCTACTACTCTACTTTGTGCGATATACACTGAGAATTGTGTAAAAAAATTATCGGTTGCATGCGCGAAACATTATTTAATACAAACCAATTGTGAGATATAAAGTTGGAATTACGAAAAATGAAGTTGCAATTATGAGGTATAAAGTCCTAATGTGACAAGATTTACTCAAAGTCACAATTTACGTAAAAAAATAATATTTTATATTATATTCACATTAAGTTATTTCAGTTCCTCGCTATTTGAATTATTTGTCCGGCCAAGGCATTGTTGCTCCATTTTATTCCCTTCATTCTGAGCGCTTATGATAATGTATGTCATACGGAGACATGGCTACAAGAGCAGCTGCATTTCTGGCATGAGCCTGTGGATGTATATATACAGTATATATATATGTGTGTGTGTCGTGTCAGAGACAATCTGTTGGACGAGTCGGAGCTGACCTCTCTGAGGTCCCCAGCATCGTGTTCGCTGTCATTTCCTGCTCACTCAGACAAGATCCTGAGGAGATTCGGCAGTCGGCGCGAAACAGCCGCCCAGCGGTGTTTGCCTGCCCACATAGCCCAGCGCTACAGTGGGTCGCAGTGACATTTAGATTGGGAATTCATAAAAAGAAGCCAGTGTTTTGCTATGTCGCTCTCTTTTATCCAATAATCCAGCAGGTAGAGAAAGAGAGAGTGAAAGAAAGGGAAAACAAAATGGATGCTCACAAGGGAAATTAAGTTGTCTTATTCGGCTCCTTATAGATGTTATTTTACACTAATCTTGGACCAATGTTCCTGTCACAACTACACATCGTAACCTTTGTAAGAGAAAGAGAAAAACTGGTCATGGATCTGCATTGATGGGGGGATTCAACGAGGGCCTCTTCTTTATATAAGCGGTCACCTATTTATGAAATAAATTGAATATTTGTACTTTTAAAACCTTTAAAACATTCAAATATGTTGTTATTCTTAATGTGTCCATATTGTGCTATTTTAAAGGCTCTTAATTTTGTTTCGTCTCCAACAACAGGTTTACATGCATCCAAGGTCAAAAAAACTATTTCTCATAATATACATTTGCAGCATCACCTCATTTCTCACAGTGTCTGAAACAGTCCGAAAGAGGATTCAGTCTCTTTAAACTCCTCTTTTCCAAGAATCTGTTGTGATTGATATACTCTGCTCTGATTGGTGAGATGACCAGTGTGTTGTGATTGGTCTACTCTGCTCTGATTGGTCAGATGGCCCAGTGTATTGTGATTGGTCTACTCTGCTCTGATTGGTGAGATGGCCAGTGTGTTGTGATTGGTCTACTCTGCTCTGATTGGTCAGATGGCCCAGTCTGTTGTCATTGGTCTACTCTGCTCTGATTGGTCAGATGGCCCAGTCTGTTGTCATTGGTCTACTCTGCTCTGATTGGTCAGATGGCTCAGTCTGTTGTGATTGGTCTACCACTTACAGTACGTGTCGGAAGCTACCTGTTCATTAGCATATCTGAATTTCAGCTCTTCCTCAGCATTTGATACACAGTGACACGAACAGAAATGATGGTGTCGGTTTTATTGTATCAATTTGAGTGAGTCCTCATCCTTTGGAAATGCATCAAAGTGGATTTGCTTTCACAACACAGAAAACTCTGAGTGTCTTCTTGACATGTCGTCAACACAAACCAAACTCTTCCAGTCTCAGCTACAACTACAGTGTTTGAGGGTCAAAGTAGACAATGTTCTCAGGCAGCCAATGAAGAGCATAGGCTGCCATTGTGAAAATTTGTTACAAGCCTACGCAGGTTCGAGCAGGAATCAAGACTGGAATTACTGACGACTCATTTCAGGCAGTTCAGAATAGCTTCTTTCTTTTGGGAGACAATTACTTCATAATCTCTGAAACTTTGCAGACCTTTTACATCCACAAACAACTATATTACACAACAACACATCAAAGGTAATATCCGAAAAAGCATGATAGGAGCACTTTAAGGGCAATTTATTATCAACATTTTATATTATTTTATTCTGCACTGAAAACTTTGCGTTCTTTCAAAACGGACTAATTTAGTAGAGCTCAACTTGAAATATGTTTACCATCAAAGAATTCTCTTTAAAAAAAAGGCATGTTAAGTAAAACAAATGATGATTTTTATGGAAATAAATCTGACAAGAGTTCAGAAACAAGCCTTTTAAAGTATATTCATACTATTGACCAGCGCACAAACATATGTCCGATTAACACTAATGAACGCTTTTCCTCACCAAAATAAGACAAGAAAATCTGAGACAAAGCAGCACAATTTGGAATAATTGGTCTGAGCTTGAGGTGTTGAGGGATAATTGGAGACGAATGAGGAGAGTTCTGCGTATAATTACTTGTCACTTCTTGTTATTTCAGACCATTTCTTGACAGTGCAGGTTAAAAAAAGCCTAAAAGGAGAGCAACAACAACTCAACCCAATGAGGACAGAGATGTCGCTTTAATCCAAAGCCACAAGCACAAGAAGTATGAGGATGTATTACACTGAACATAGTGATGGGCATGTAATCACAAACTTAATGTTTAAATTAGGTGTCTGAACATTATATTAAAGAGATTATACCAAACAGTAGCTATTGACTTCCATAGTATGGGGGGGGGGGAATACTATGGAAGTCAATGGGGCCAGTCAACTGTTTGGTTATCAACATTCTTCAAAATATCTTCTTTTGTGTTCGTTCAGCAGAAGACATGTTTTTTTGGGTGAACTATCCCTTTAAAGGCTGTGCTTATTTGAACTACTACATTCACAATGCAAGTGTCTTATTGCTTGTATAAAACGCTTCCACGTGATAAAATATTCAAATGTGATTTCTATTGGTGTGATCTCATAGTTTTGATGACTTGACTGTTGTTGAGATGTAAATATTAATGATGGCGTCAATTTCAAACCATTTCGAGCGTGATTCAGACCCTGACAATGTTAACAAACAAGAAAATCATGCAGAACGGATTTCAAGCATGGACTTTCACAGGACGTTTCAGAATGGTATGTTTTTTTGTTGTTGTAATTTTCTTATGGTATCCACCATTTAATCATATTTGTCGGAAAACTATGGTAATACAAACAGTAATCGATCACAAAATCATGGATAATTTTCGTAAGAGGCAGTGAACAGTCTTACAAAAGCTCAGGTAAACACTACATCAATATCATAGCAACTACATAAAGCTTATAATTGGTAGTGTTAATAGAAAAAAACAACTACAAATAATAAGACATACATACAAGTTGTGATTCATAAACAACAGATTGTCCTGACAAAATGGGAATGGCTTCGTCTTTCAGGAGAAGCTTTTGTGCGCCTGCATTGTACTCTCTTCTGAAAGCTGTTCTCCATAAAATGTGCAGCGCATAGACAAACGTTGAGATTAGTGTTTCAGGAACAATGTTAAAAAAAGTGTTAACCTCTCTAACGGGGTGTAAAAAACAGCGACAAGAACTAATCTTCTTCGCTAAAGTAGCCCAACATGGCCTACAGACAGTCTACTAATACTCTAATGAGATTTAGTTGACATAGTTGCAAAGATACTTGGAGTACAAGATACAAAGAAAGTGGACCATCGAAATAAAGTGTTTCTGAAAATGATTTATTCACCAAATATTTTTTTTTTTCAATGTATTTCATGATCTATTGCGCAATTCCCATCCAAAACTGTTGCACTTTCATTATGCCATTCTCTGTTACTCCTGAGAAATTTGGAGTGACCCACCTTGGCTTTCAAGCATAACATTGGCATTGCTGCCCAATTAAACACGGCAGATATTGCTGTGAAATGGACCAGGTCTCACATATACGTTTATTCCAGTATCCTTTGTACACGGCAATTCTCTATGGCCCATTTACAACAGAGCAGCTTTGTAATTTATTTTCCTGCAGAGTTGCTCTTAATCACGTCTCTTATTAGTTTGTAATGGTTCACTTGTTAGGGCACATCCTGCAGATTGTATTATACATGCGTGTTGACTTATTAATACTGTTTAATACACTTCACTTAATATAAGAACAAAATTAATGTTTGTATGTAATTTCACAAACCATTTTTTAATTAAGGACATCATTGGATCACATCTTATCAGATCTGCCTTTTTTAAATCAGCAACTTTTCGACTAAATTAACATGTTTCAGGTGCGATGACTATCACGAAACGGCGTTATCGTGAGCGTCAAAGCTTTTGCTGACAGCGCAGGCAGATTATAGCAGGCACTAGTGCCACTTCTGGGCTAATTATTGGGCGTCACAGACGCGCGGGCTGTTGTCTCCCGCCGTAAATCTAAACAAATCGCTTTTTTGCACATGACAGCCACTTCCAATTAGTACACAAAGGAAGAAACCAGCTATGAAATGAGCTTAAGTGATTATGGCACAGTGATCTAATGCAGTAGCTTTCAATGTTTCCTGGTGTTTTTTTTCGGTTTGAATCAAAATATGTTAAGGAAGAGGGCTAATTGGTGGTGAGAGAGGCGAAGGGCTCCTGTACTGGCAGTGGTGTAATTTTCAGCACTATATTTTTCTGCATGACCAAGAGTTCAAAGAATATTTTCATATTAGACTGAGGGAGGAAATGCAGAGTTATAAGAAGTAGGAAAAAATCCTTTGCTGATATCAGCAAGCCTTCGTCAAGTGGCACAATTTTCTCAGGCAGGTTTTAATGAAATCGTTCTTCTTTCACAAAGAGAATTGGATTGAAAATATTCTGAAAAAGTGGTGTATTATTTCTGACTGAAATCCAAATTAATGACATTCTTAGAGTCGTGCATTCTTAAAAGTATACTTTTAGACTGTATTGAAACTTAAAATTGACTGTACAGGATGTGCTTTGTAAACAAAATGTCTGGTGTTTGTGATCTGGTGAACTTTAATCAATATAATATAAAAGTGTGTAGTACAGTATGAATGCAATCCAGACATAGTACGTTTGTCATGTTGTCATTGACATGTGACCAATGGAGTCAGTTGTGTTGCTTCACTGCCATTCACATTCCTCTCCTGTGGCCTCATGGGATAGTAAAGTGTCTATTCTTCACACACTTCAGAATCTCACCGGAAGTAGTAGGTCATTTGGGTACTTTTCATCTACTGTTTTATGAGTACTGTGAATTCGGACATACTACTCTTTTCACAAACATTTCACAAATGTTTCTCACCTACTATTCAATCACCGGCCACTTTAAGTGTTTATTAAATGCGCAACATCCATGATGTGAATCTCCCATTCCATCACATTCCAAAAGTTCCTCTATTGGATTGAGATCTGGTGACTGTGGAGGTCATTTGAGTTTATTGAACACATTGTCATGTTCAAGAAACCAGTTTGAGGTGATTTGAGCTTTGTGAGCGTTTTATCCTTCTGGAAGTAACCATCAGAAGATGATACACTGTGGTCATAAAGGGATAGAGATGGTCAGCAACAATACTCAGGTAAGCTGTGGTGTTTAAACAATTGTCAATTGATACTAAGGGGCTCACAGTGTGGCAATAAAATATTCCTCACACCCTTACACCACCAGCAGCCTGAAACGCTGAAACAAGGCAGGAAAGATCCATACTTTCATGTTGTTTATACCATCAGACCAGGCAACATTTTTCCAATCTTATTGTCCAGTTTTGTTGAGCCAATGTGAATTGTAGCCTCAATAGTTTGTGTCTCTTTTGCTGCTGTAGCCCATCTGCTTCAAGGTTGGACGTGTTGAGCGTTCAGAGATGCTCTTCTGCTTCAAGGTTGGACGTGTTGAACGTTCAGAGATGCTCTTCTACTTCAAGGTTGGATGTGTTGAGCGTTCAGAGATGCTCTTCTGCTTCAAGGTTGGACGTGTTGAGCGTTCAGAGATGCTCTTCTGCTTCAAGGTTGGACGTGTTGAACGTTCAGAGATGCTCTTCTACTTCAAGGTTGGACGTGTTGAGCGTTCAGAGATGCTCTTCTACTTCAAGGTTTGATGTGTTGAGCGTTCAGAGATGCTCTTCTGCTTCAAGGTTTGATGTGTTGAGCGTTCAGAGATGCTCTTCTACTTCAAGGTTTGATGTGTTGAGCGTTCAGAGATGCTCTTCTGCTTCAAGGTTGGATGTGTTGAGCGTTCAGAGATGCTCTTCTACTTCAAGGTTTGATGTGTTGAGCGTTCAGAGATGCTCTTCTGCTTCAAGGTTGGATGTGTTGAGCGTTCAGAGATGCTCAGAGACGCCTGGTACATTCAAGCTATTTCAAGGCATGAATATTTTTTTTCTCAAGGATGTGTCATTTTGGCGATCAAGGGATAAAAGCATTGACTACAGGGGGATTTAAAGTATTCTTTTATTAAAAAATAAATAAATATATATATATATATATACATATATAATATATATATATATATGTGTGTGTGTGTATATATATATGTATATACTCATCACACTATCAGATGAGAACAAAACGTAAACTGAATAATGACGCTATTGCCTTCCGTAGAGCTGCTTTATAGATGAATTGAATTAGTTTCATAATTGACCAATTTTTGAAACATCAACACTAATATTGAACTGATTTGAATCAGCACTGAACTGACCTGAGCTGTATAATAATGACACTATTGTCTTTTTAGAGCTGCGTTTTAGCAGAATTCGACTCATAATTTATGAAGTTTGCATTATTGATTCTGTTGAAACAATGCTTCTGTTTGAAACAATCTGTATTGTATAAAGCGCTACATAAATAAACATGACTTGACTTTTAAGATTTGAAGCACACTACAAGTGCTCATTCAATACAATTAAGGCCAGTTTCTTTCCCCAAGTGTTGATATAACCGCACAGATAAGTATTTAGATCTTCATTTAGGCTCTTGAGCAGGTTCCGTTGGATCTCAACACCAATTGATCTTCACAAAGTCACCGGAGTTGAATGTTTCACGTCGGCCATCAAAAAAACGGTAATCACCTCATTGCTTTTGCATTTAAGGCTGTGAGAAATGTAGTCCCTCCCTGACAGTTTCGCCTTAATTAAATGTACCTCGCTAGTGAGTTCATGAGAGACCAATGACTCTTCAGGGTTCTCTGTAAATCACAAACTGCTTCGCGCAAACAACCGATCGCTCAGCAGCTGAATACATCTGTTCCGCTGCCCTCTTCAACATGGACAATATTTGTCTATTCTCTTGGCAGTCTTTCATGTGAGGCCCAGATTTATACGGCCACACTTCATTATTTGCACGGCCGGTATTTATGTTCATTAGTCCCAGTGATGGGTTTTTCTGTGTAATATATCGCCGGCGTTTATGTGCGTTGTGGGTGAGCAATTGGAATGCCTATTGATTTCTGAAGTGATTTAACACTGATTTTCAACAAGCGTGGAAAATGGCTTTGCCTCTGCTCAAGAGCTCGGTTCACTTTAGCAGCGCTCAGTGGGTGAAGTCGGTCGGGGAAGGTTAATTATTAATTGCGTTGTTTGTTTATAGACTACAATATGCTTTACGAGATGTTTGGAAAGTGCTAAAGTAATCAGCACAGGTCTCGGCCAATAGAATCTTCATCCCTCAGCAGATCCAGATTGTCTCCGTTGTTTCCCCTGGAAGCTGTTTGTGTCGGATACATTGAGGAATTTGATTGCGGATGCACCACATCACACTCTCCTCCAGTGATGAGACAATTCGGCTCTGGCATTTTGTGGTGTCACAGTTGGTCAGGTTAGCCTGCGATATATCACTCCATCTTCTTTCCTGAAGCTAGTGGGATAGAAACAGACAACTGTCAGTTGGTAAGTGAGCAGACGTTTGCCACCCTGACAGATTGTTCACCCATGAACAACAGCATATTTTATCTTGCTTTGTTTTCCTCATTTTTTTTTTTTTTTTTTGGGGGGGGGAATACATTGCATCTAACGTCATCTATCGATGCTAATCCACCGAGTGCACATTTTCTGCATCCAGTTGCAATAACATTAGGTGAAATTTAGCCAAGGGCCCCCACAAATATGACAAAGCTTTTACTCCAAACATGTAGTCATTTATTTTAAAGCAAGCTAAATATTGTGTGGGTGCATTCATTATACTCAAAACCATTATTGAAAACACAGTATTCTGTCAACATGAGTGCAGAGACACAAATAAACACACATCAACATGTACAGATAATTATTCACAAATGTAAAATTAGAAATCCTTGAACACAAATTGACGGTTGAGAATTAATTATCAATCTGACACTTGTGAGCTGCAGACTTTTTATTTCAGACTTGCTAATGACCCTGTCACACAGAGTCAACAGACTATGTTAATATTCTCAGTTATTTTTTTATTTTTTTCATATTTAAACAAGCACATTTCCATGCATAGATCATTGTCATGCAAAGTCCAGTGAATGTTTACAAAGAAAAATCTCCATTTGTTTCTCTTAGACAGCAATGCAATTAGCAATTTTGTATAATTTCAAAAGAAATAAAATTTAGCTCACAAATATGGACCACTTTTATGTTTGTCACGAGTTGCTGGTGTCTGTAATAATCGCATGGCACAGGAAATACAATGACAAAGTCTTTACTTGGAAAATACGCAGGATAATACAGGAATCAAACACATCAAACAAAACCACTTACAACATAAACGAGATTGAACAATGAACAGAGGAAACGTACTCGGTTACTAACGTAACCTCGGTTCTCTCTAGAAGAGGGAACGAGTACTGCGTAAGATATCTTACGCTAGGGGAAAATCCTTTTCCGCGAGATATTGAAGCCAAAAATTATCCTTAATTTTGTAATAATGCAAAACGCGTTGCAGCAGCAATGCAGACATAGGCGAGACAGCTCGCGCGCCTATTGGCTGCTCTGCGGCAACTGCAGCAGCCTATCGAGCGAGGCCTGGCGTGACGTCAGACCCAATCAGGGCACTTCGCGCCCGCTGCGTCACGTCCCGCCGAAATGGGCGTGGTCTAGGCCTATAAATATCGCTCGCAGGCAGCTATTATCTGGTTTTTCATCATCGAAGCAACCAGAGCGTGTGCATGCACGGCAAGATACGCAGTACTCGTTCCCTCTTCTAGAGAGAACCGAGGTTACGTTAGTAACCGAGTACGTTCTCTTACGAGAGGTCTCTCGTACTGCGTAAGATATCTTACGCTAGGGGACCCAATGTAAAACGCCGTGCATGCTGAGATCTGACACCAAAGACCCAAGGGCGAAAGCCCGGGGTACATATAGTGCACAATCACTCAGTGAACTCACAGAGAGTCCGGGAAGAAGGAGGGGTGCAGCCTCACTTTTCCACATAAAGTAGCGTCGATGGGACGCGAATTTCATCATACAGACAGGGCGGGGTACGGCCTGAACTGATGGGAAAAAATGTGGGTCTTACACAGTTTGCCCAGCTTTAAACTGTCGAACATTGAGCTGTGCTCAGCAAACGCAGCATTCTGAGCTGAACGCATCAGGTCAGATAATACTGGAAGTTTAGACCGACAGCAGCCTGGCCTGCAGGGCGGGAACCTCTAGGTTATAAAACCTTATAAATGTAGACGGGGAGGCCCAGCCTGCCGCCATACAAATATCTTGCAAGGCAATCCCACTTGACCAGGCCCACGAAGAGGCCATGCCTCTCGTGGAATGCGCTCTGACACCCAAAGGGCACTGCATGCCCTTGGAGGCGTATGCCAGCGCTATAGCATCAACTATCTATCTGGATAGGCTCTGTTTCGACGCGGCTAGTCCCTTAGAACGTCCGCTAAACGAAACAAAGAGCTGTTCCGTCTGTCTGAAAACAGACGAGCGAGACACATAAGCTCGTAATGCCCTGACTGGGCAAAGGAGGCTCGCGTCTCTTTCCTCATCAGGGACCGGTAGGGCTGACAGAGAGATAATCTGCGCCCTAAACGGTGTGTTGAGGGATTTTGGAACATAACCGTGCTTAGGTTTGAGTATAACTTTTGAGTCATTGGGCCCAAACTCCATGCACGCCGCGCTCACAGAGAGCGCGTGCAGATCCCCTATGCGCTTCACTGAAGCGAGAGCCAGCAAAAACACCGTTTTGAAAGACAGGTGTTTCAAATCGATTGACTGTAAAGGCTCAAATGGCGCACCTTTCATGGCTTCCAGAACCGTAGAAAGGTCCCATACGGGGACTGAGGGAGGTCTGGGAGGATTCAGTCTCTTAGCTCCTCTAAGGAAGCGGATGACTAAATCGTTCCTTCCTATTGACTGACCAAGCGTTGTTTCTGAGAACGCTGCTATAGCCGCCACATAAACTTTGAGCGTGGAGGGGGCCCTGCCCCCATCCAACAGCTCTTGTAGGAAGGAAAGCACCTCCGTCACATCACAGTTTGTGGGTGACATACCACGGGCTGTGCACCAGCCCGAAAACACTGACCATTTCGAAGAATAGAGTCGTCTTGTAGACGGAGCTCTAGCCTGCGTGATCGTGTTTAATACTCCTTTAGGGAGTCCAACATGTACCCGTTGATGGCCCAGACATGAAGGGACCATAGCTCCGGGTGAGGATGCCAGATCGAGCCGCGGGCCTGTGAGAGGAGATCTCTCCTCACTGGTACTGGCCACGGGGCAGTACTTGCTAACTGCATCACGGCTGGGAACCAAGGTTGGTTTTTCCAGAACGGTGCTACCAGCAGTACTGAGCATCCTTTTTCCCTGATCCGTTCTATCACCTGAGGCAGGAGAGAGACGGGGGGAAAAGCATAGAGCGGGCGGCGGGGCCACACATGGGACAGCGCGCTCCTGCTCTTGGAGAAAAATTCTTGACAGTGAGCGTTTTCTTGAGACGCAAACAGGTCCACTTCCGCTCTCCCGAATTTCTTCCACAGCAGTTGGACTGTCTGTGGGTGTAGGGACCATTCGCCTGCCGGAACATTGTTCCTGGACAGTCTGTCTGGTCCTATATTCATGATCCCTGGCACGTGCGCTGCTCTGAGCGAGCGCAGGTTGCACTGAGCCCATACCAGGAGGCGTTCTGCCAGCCTGTACAGTTTCTCGGATCTGATGCCGCCCTGGCGATTTATGTAGGACACCACAGACATGTTGTCCGAACGGACCAAGACGTGGTGACCTTTTATTTGGGGACAAAAACGCGTCAGCGCGTTGTCTACTGCCAGCATTTCGAGGCAGTTTATGTGCAGGAGCTTCTCCCGTTCTGACCACTGGCCGAAGAACGGTCTGCCCTCGAGCAGCGCTCCCCATCCCGAGGTGGACGCGTCCGTGGACACCACTTTCACCCTCGAGGAAGTCCCCAGGCTTACACCTGATTGGTACCAGTCGTTCGCTTTCCAGGGTTTCAGAGCTGTAACGCATTTCTGATTGACCCTGAGGCGAAGCAAACCGGGTGCCCACGCTTCGCGTGGGACTCGCGCTTTCAGCCAAAACTGCAGCGGGCGCATGCGGAGCAGACCCAGCTGGAGCACTGACGATGCTGAGGCCATGAGACCTAGCATCTTCTGAAATCTTTTGAGCGGGACAGACGCGCCGCAGCGAAAAGAGTTCGCTGTGCGTCGAATGTCTACCGCGCGCTGTTGTGATAGTCGCGCTATCATGGATAGTGAGTCCAGTTCTGTGCCCAGGAAAGATATTTTCTGACTGGGTGACAGGGAGCTCTTCGCCCAATTGACACTCAGACCCAAATCCTCGAGGTGATCGAGTAAAATGGTCGTGTGTTCTATGAGCACTGCGCGAGATTGCGCTAGAATCAGCCAATCGTCCAAATAGTTCAGCACTCGCATGCCTCTCATTCTGAGGGGTGCGAGCGCCGCGTCCATGCACTTCGTAAATGTACGGGGTGCTAGGGACAAACCGAACGGCAGGACTGTGTACTGATATGCCTGGCCCTCGAAGGCGAATCTCAAATATCGCCTGTGACGTGACGCTATCTGTATTTGAAAATACGCGTCTTTCAGATCTATTGACACAAACCAATCTCCTTGGCGAATCTGCACAAGGATTTGCCTGGTCGTGAGCATCCTGAACTGTCGCTTCACAAGCACTTTGTTCAGTTGCCTTAGATCTAGTATGGGTCTGAGATCCCCGTCTTTTTTCGGTACCAGGAAGTATCTGCTGTATAGCCCTCCCTCGCTCTGATCTTGAGAGAGAGGTTCTATGGCCCCTTTGCTCAATAGTTTCGTCACTTCGGCTCGAAGTAGATGTGCTACTTCTGTTTTTACCGTGGTCTCGACGCGCGCCACATAGCGGCGAGGGCGTCGGCGAAACTGCAGCGAATAGCCTCTTTCTATAATGTTCAGCACCCACTTCGAAACCCCGGGTAGCTTTGCCCATGCGTCTGCATGGATAGCTAGGGGTCGAATACGAAGCGCGCTCCGCTCGCTCAGCGATGGAGAAGCTTCGGTGTGCTGTAACACAAGCGTGTCGCTCGTGACATTTGAGGCATGGGGCGCGCTGATGACAGCGGGCAGATTGCCCGCGCTCGACTCCTCTGCGGTGGTTAACCGCGAGGGGGAGGGCTGGGCGGTTCCCGTGGGAACTGTCATGTCTATGTGTGGATGTGGGCGCGGGACAGCGGGCACATTTATCACACCGAAAGCATCGTTCGCTTGCGTGAAGCGAGTGCACGTTGGTTTCGTTTTTACAGAAACCGTGAGACATGCATAACGTGGTGTTAGTGGGCACTGGGTAGTGGGCACGTTCACCATGTTTGAAGCGCAACCGATCTGAGTCGGTTTTATGTGCGCGAGCCCTGTGTGACAGGCTGTGCTTATGTGTAGGGATGGGCACTGGGCAGTGGGCATTCTTACTACACACGAAACACCATCGGCCGTGGCCGGGACACCAGAAAATACACTCTTTTGGGGATTTATCTGGGTAGCCGTGAAAACGGCATTTGTGTGCAGGCAAGCGGGTGACAGAACCGACTTGTTGGCTGCAGAAAACACTGGAACAGTCACATTTTCTGGAACTGGACGAGCGAATAGCTTTGGTGTGAGTCCGGCCGCAGCGGGACTGGAACACCGTCGTTTTCCTAGCTGTGCTAGGACGACTTCGGGGCCTCGGGCTTCACCGTGATCCTAGGTCGCGAGCCGCGTCCTGCGGGGCGGCGACCGGATGAGCGGGAGCGCGGTCTCGCGCTTCTGGCCTGGCGGCGCTGTGAAGTGGAGGCAGTGGACGGTGGCTGTGGCTGTGAGCTCTGAGCAGACGGTTTCGCACGGCCTGCTGCAGAGCTGGAGCGCTTCGGGAGGAAGTGCTTCATAGCCTGAGACGCTTTCTGTACCTCTGCGAATCTCTCCGCGAAATCTTTGACGGAGGATCCAAAGAGGCCTGTGGCGGAAAGCGGGGCGTCGAGGAACGCGGTGCGTTCAGACTCGGCCATTTCCGAGAGCGTCAGCCAGAGATGTCTCTCAGACACGGTGAGAGAAGCCATAGTCCGTCCAATGGCTTGCGCTGCGGACTTAGTAGCACGAAGAGCGAGGTCCGTGGCACTCCTTAAGTCCGGCACGCAGATCGCGTCAGGTCCTTCCTCATCCAGCTTACGGAGGAGATCGGCCTGGAAGATCTGGAGCGTTGCCATGGTGTGCAACGCTGACGCAGCTTGCCCGGCGGCGGAGAAAGCGCGGTGGAGCAAGCTCGACGTCGTGCGGCAAGCTTTAGAGGGTAGGGCCGGCTTAGCGCGCCGTCCAGCGGAGGGCGGGCATAAGTGGGCCGCTATCGCCTCTTCAACCGGCGGCAGCGAGAGGTATCCTTTGTTCTTGGCATCGTCAACGGCGGAGAATGCCAAAGAAACAGCAGGACGCACTCTAGCAGAATAGGGGGCGCTCCAGGACTTGGCGACTTCTTCGTGCAACTCAGGAAGAAAAGGCGCCGGTCTGGACACAGGCGAAGCGCGCTCCCCAGGCAGGAAAAATCCATCCAGCCGGTTGTGAGCGGGCTGCTCAGGCGAAGACCACTCGAGGCCGAGGCTCGCCGCGGCCTGTGCGAGTACTCGCATGAGTTCCGTCTCAATGGAAGCTCTCTTGCCTGACGAAGTGCGGGCAGGGGGTGCGGGGTCCTCAGAGCCCGCCCAATCCTCACTGCCTGACGCCAGGATAGAGCAGGAATCATCCTCTCCCAGCAGGGCTTCCTCATCCGCGATATCAACGGAAGCGGCGGCAGACGGCGGCCGCTGTCCGTCGGGAGCGAAACAGAAGAAGCCGGGGAAGCAAGCGGGCGAACCGGCGAGCTTTGGCGGCTGAGGGAGGGTTCCGGGGCCCGCTGGGCACGGCGCTTTTTACGGCGCGACGCCGCGGCGGGCGGGGGAGCAGTCTCGGTGAAGACGGCTAGGCGAGTCCTCAGAGTCGCCATTGCCATCAGCTCGCAGTGAGGGCATCCGCCGTCAGCGAGCGCGAGAGCTGCATGTTCCTCACCCAGGCAGGAAACGCAGATCACGTGGCGGTCCCCGTCGCTGAGTGTGGCTCTGCACGAGCCGCAGGAAGGCATCTTTAAAAAGACGCTAGCTCTTTTAGAAATGTGTGTCGCGGCGGCGACACACACACACAGAAATACAGTGCAATAAAAGAGAAGGATATAAGCGCCGGAAAGCGCAGCAGGAAGGCAGGAAGGCGGCGCGGCCAGCGACTTCAGTGACTCGTCCCGCTGAAGGTGCTCTCTCTCGACGGCGCGGCTTCTAATCCAGCTCCAGCGATGCGTGTGCTTCGCTTGAAGGATGAAAAATCAGATAATAGCTGCCTGCGAGCGATATTTATAGGCCTAGACCACGCCCATTTCGGCGGGACGTGACGCAGCGGGCGCGAAGTGCCCTGATTGGGTCTGACGTCACGCCAGGCCTCGCTCGATAGGCTGCTGCAGTTGCCGCAGAGCAGCCAATAGGCGCGCGAGCTGTCTCGCCTATGTCTGCATTGCTGCTGCAACGCGTTTTGCATTATTACAAAATTAAGGATAATTTTTGGCTTCAATATCTCGCGGAAAAGGATTTTCCCCTAGCGTAAGATATCTTACGCAGTACGAGAGACCTCTCGTAAGAGAACCATTGGCTTAAATACACAGAGAGTAAAATACAAGGTAACTAAATGAACAACAGGTGAGCGTAATCCAATCAGAAACCAAAGAAACACACTAACAATAAGAACTCAGGCAGAACAGAACAGGGAACAGAATGAAAATGAAATCAGCAGAATTAGACTGTTACAGTCGCACCCCCTCCTCATGTTATAACGAGTCCAACAGAGGAAGGAAGGAAAGAGGGAGGGATGAGGCTTGGGAGGATGACTAGGGGCTGGCGGAGGGTAGGAGAAGATAGCAGGAGAGACCAAGGTGGCGATAACAGTGGGAGGAGCCAGGTAGGAGACGAGAGCAGGAGGGGACCCAGTACACAGCCAGGACAAAAGCCCATAGTGGAGTTCAAGGAGGGAAGAGCTCTGGTGGAGACTTGGCTAGTAAGCCCAGGGGACGACTGACTGAGATTGAGCCGATGGAAGTGGAGACCCAGGCGGAGCCGAAGAGCCAATGGAGCCTAAGCGAGGCTGAGCCGCTGTGACGACCATTCAAGGTGGAGCCAGAGTGTCAGAGGACTGAGGCGGAGCCGGTGAGACAGAGGACAAAGACAAAGCTGGAGGGAAGTCGGATGCACCCGAAGAAGTGTAGGGGGACGAAGCGCACCTGAAGACCTAGAAGTCCATGGCTCAGGCAGAGCCGGTGGGACAAGGGAGCCTGGTGGAGCTGTAAGGACGATGGTCCCAGGTAGTGCCGAGGGAACGAGGAGCCAAGGTGGAGCCGACTCAAAGTGGAGTGACGGGCTCAGTGGCTGGAGGCGAAGCCAGGGGATTCTCTTGCCAAGCCAGAGCAGGAGACCGGAAGACCCAATGCAGATCCGTGCTGCAGAGTGGGGTCAACTGAGGAGGAGCCGAGGGACTGAAGGGAAACAGCGACGGCGGGGCCAAAGAACTGGCTGTTATTGACAGAGGAGGTGGGAGAGGGAGGCTGGGCGGGAACTTCAGAGACACTGGAGACTTGGAGTTGGGCAAGACCAGCAGGGACAGGAGACTCAGGGAAATATCCTCCTCCAACTCCTCGGGCCCTATTTTAACGATCTGAAACGCAAGTGTCAAGCGCAAAGCGCAAGTAACTTTGTGGGCGGGTCTCGGCGCTGTTGCTATTTTCCCGGCGGGATAAATGACTCTTGCGCCAGGCGCAAATCTAAAATGGGTTGGTCTGAAGTAGCTTCATTATTCATAGGTGTGGTTTGGGCGTAACGTGAAATAAACCAATCAGAGCGTCATCTCACATTCCCTTTAAAGGGATAGTTCACTTTGAAATTAATTTTTGGTATGTTTTAGCTTACCTCAAGGGCATCCAAGATGTAGGTGTCTTTTTTTCCGCAGTAGTTTCAATTTTGATATTTTTAGGTCAAACCGTTCTTGTCTGTCAGTCATATAATGCAGGTCTATGGTCATTATCTCAAAGAGCATGCACTGAGTCCAAATTAAAACAATTCCCCGTCGTCCAAATTAAACAATTCCCCATCGTAAGTACACATTGATGGCCTAAGACACGAAACGAGCGGTTTGTGTGAGAAAACGAACAGTATTTATATCGTTTTTACCACTTATACACAGCCATGTCCGAGTGATCTGATCTGACGTGTGCGCAGACTGGTGCATAGATATATACACACTAGATGTCGCCTCGTCTACGGCAGTTCATTGGAACGAATGTCTTTAAGGCGACATCTAGTGTATATATCTATGCACCAGTCTGCGCACACGTCAGATCAGATCACTTCGACATGGCTGTGTATAAGAGGTAAAAACGATATAAATACTGTTCGTTTTCTCACACAAACCGCTCGTTTCGTGTCTTAGGCCATCAATGTGTACTTACGATGGGGAATTGTTTAATTTGGACGATGGGGAATTGTTTTAATTTGGACTCTGTGCATGCTCTTTGAGACAGTGACCATCGACCTGCATTATATGACTGACAGACAAGAACGGTTTGACCTAAAAATATAAAAATTTAAACTACTGCGGAAAAAAAGACACCTACATCTTGGATGCCCTTGAGGTAAGCTAAAACATACCAAAAATTAATTTCAAAGTGAACTATCCCTTTAAGAGCAGACGCGCTTTTTCCATAGCGGATTGTTATTGTAACGGCGGATTTGCCAGGCGCGCGCCAGGAGCGGTTCACAGCCAAGGAGAGCAACTCCTTGGCTGCCAAGGAGAGCAACTCGTCACGGCCGTAAAAGAAAGAAGTTACATTGAAATGGAGAAACCCACCCAAATTAACTTCGGTTAAACAGGCGTATGATAATTTGGGTAAATGTGTAAGCTAGATGTATGCTTTTATAATAAATTGTCTATCTATCTATCTATCTATCTATCTATCTATCTATCTATCTATCGTAATAATGTATGATTTGCAAAAATGAAAACTGCTGCTTCTGTGTAGATGAGAGAATCAAAGTGCGCGTTGTGCACACGCTACATTGATTATGGCCAAGCATGCGCCCTTAAAATAGCATATGAATAACATGCGCCACTGACTTTAAACTATTTTTTCCTGGTTAGTGGCGCAATTGTTTTCTAAACTTGCAAAATAGCATGAAGGAACGTTTGCGCCGGAACGCGCCTCATCTTTGCGCTGAACCGCCCCCGGGAGCGCAAGTGTATTTCCTAACTTACCGACGTGCTTCTGTGGAGGGAAAAGTCCGCTTTGCACGGGTGCAAAATAGGAATGATACATGCGTTGGTGTACAAAGTCACTTGCGCTGGGTGCAAGATAGGGCCCCTCATAATCACAGCAGGCTCGGGCTCCATGTCTGAGGTGGGCTCTGGAATAGGCTCCTGGCTGGGATCTGGGTTCATATTGGGGCTGGTGACGTCTTCATCAGCAACGCAGATGGTGAATGATGAACCATTGTTCACCAGCACCCACTCAAATGCCTTGGACCGCTCATTTAGGCTGGTGAAAAACACACACACACACACACACACACACACACACACACACACACACACACACAGCGGTCAGGGAAGTTGGTAAGGCATTCCAGGTCTAAAAATATCCTTGTGTGGTTCTTGACGTTTAGCTCTTCTTGCTCAAAACAAAGCAACTGGACGGCAGGTAAGCCCATATTTAAAGTCCCTGTAAAGGCAATTCTAAAAAAAAAATTCTAAACACATTAGAAATGTTAGAAATGTTTTGCTAAAACATATTACAAAGACTGTGAACTGTGAAGTACTGAATTGTGGAGTTAGACCGTTAAACAGTTTTTCACCATTGCTGTTTTCCGGATTTTTTGGGCGGGTCTAAAACGGGGGCTCGATGACGCACTGAAGCCCCTGAGCTCCTGGACACGCCCCTACTTGATGACGCACTGGAGCCCCTGACGCTGTCCCCTCCCCTAACAATATAAATAGAGCACATTCACATCAGTTTGCCGATCGCGAGTTACTGTCAGTACTGTTAGTTACTACCATAGATATCATATAAAGGCTTTATATGATATATATGGTTACTACAGCCTACAGTTTGCTAGCTAGCTATGCCTCATCACGGAAATGCATGTAACCTGGATGCGATCACGTGCAAAACAGATCAGTGTCCTTATTTAAATTTCCGAAAAACTAACGTATCACATCAACAAGAGGTGGATTAATTTTGTGAAGAGCCACCTTGATGGAGAGTTGAGGAATCACCGCCAAAACCTGCCTCTGTAGTGATCATTTTACACAGGATAGTTTTATAAACTTTCGTCGGAGACAACTGGGATTCACTGATAATCCGCTGTTACTGGTGAATGGGTCCGAGCCGACTATCTCTCGCCTCGGCCTTCATCCTCCCGTCGCGCCGACAACTGGTGCCATCGTTGGCAGTGCGTGCCCACCAATGAGTGTAAGTTGCCTTGTGTGCTTATGTTATAATTATAGTAGGTAGTCCAGGCTCGAACATGTATGGCTTTGTAAAAACAATTAAGCTGCTAGGAGCATCCATTCCGGCTGTAGTGGTGACAGACAGTTGAGTGTGGCGACGGTAGCTTTCCCGCGAGTGGGCGTGGTTTCAGCGCAGCCAGCGGACACGCCCCCAGCGTTTGAGAGCAGAGACTCCTGCTCATTTTTTCAAGATTTTGATAGCTTATTTTATGTACTTGCCGGCTTTTTTTTCCATTCAAATTTGACTGGGTGACTAATAACACATTTTTCTGTGGTGTGACAAACTCAGAACACATACTTAATTTTGACTTTACAGGGACTTTAATCGCCATAATGTGTTTAGTCTTCTGTTACGAATTGCTGATGGCTGCAATAATCGAACGGTACAGGAAATACAATAACAAAGTCGTCACTTGGAAAATATGCAAGAGAATACAGATTATTTATTTTATTTTTTAGCATAAACATTGTTCGAAATATCTCCTTATGTATTCTACAGAAAAAGAAAGTCCTACAAGTTTTGAACAGCATGACCATGAGTACACTTTCAGTTTGAGTTAATTACGAAGTAAACTCGTGTGAGGAATGTTTTAACTTTTCAAAGTTCAATCTAAAGTTTTTTTCTATTCTTGTTAACTTCTCAGATCTACCCTGTTGAGATGCTCAATTACTTCAGCGAGGGCTGTACCACATCAACACATATACAGAGAGCAAATGTACCGCTTTAATCTGAAGAGAGTAAGAGAAAGAAGCGAGGAAAAAAAGAGAGAGAGGATGGAGAACAGGTGTTATTGGAGAATCCCTGCGGCTTTCTTATACAAGGCCATAATGTATTTTTACTAACAGTGCAGTATGACACGCTCAGGGTCTGTCAGGATGAGGAGTGTCAGGTGCTGTTGATTGTGTCTGCAGGCATTCTGTTTGATCTTCACACACACATAGAGCGTTTTACCATAATGTTTTTTTTCACTTTCATATACTCTCATATACACATATAGGCACATACAGTATACATTCCTCCAGTTTAAAACACTATTGTCTTTCTATTACCTTACACACACACACACACACACACACACACATTTATAATGGCATCCTTTGAAATAAAAACATGAAAATTCATATATATTATATTATATTGTATTATATTATATTATACTGACTCAACATGAAAATTAATATGAATGTCAGTGTTACCATATGATATCTGTTATGAGTTACACTTTACAATTATTTATAAATATAAATGTATAGTTTTTTTTTTTAAGTATGATATTTATGCACTTTTCATAAACTCTTCAAAATGTTATGTTATGTTGTAATGTAAAATAGCAATTTCTCACATTAAAATGCTAGTAGTCAATATAAAAATAACATAATGATACTGATATTATCATGATGGTATTTCTGATATTATTACTATACCATGTTACCAGCACAGTATTTATTTATTTTGTGCTGTAAGGGAGACATTTTATAAATGATCTCTTAACTATGTCCAGCAGAAGCAGTGTTTCCGCTGCATGCTGATTCTCACTGACGTCGGACATTGTTTATTCCATGTTCGTTCGTTTCCGTCGGTCTACAAAACGGAGGAGTGTATTTGCAGGTTTGGACGGCAAACGTGTTGTGAAAGGTCAACCAGCACCTCATATTGAGTGCAGACTGTTAGGGAAATCTTTAAAAACACTCGTTATTTCAAAAGGGAAACCTGCTCCTGCGTGGACCTGCATTGTTGTCAAAATGGCTCTCAAAGGTCAGCTATTCGAGTGTCTGTATTTGTTCCTGTGCACATCGCTGTGACCCTTTATGCACCTGTATCGATTCCCTGAGTGCCAAACAAGCAAAGATGTCGCAGGAACCTGCAAAACACATTACGGGCTTTTAAAGGGAGGCAGGGGAAAAGAGTGATAATCAGATATAAAGGCTGAATGCAAATGAAAAGACTACTGTAAAGAGAAAGAACTGCATTCAAAGAAAAACTTTTTTAGGTTTTAGAGCAACAGAAACAAAAACGCTATTCATCCTAATTCATTCAGGTTTTGAATTTTGTAGACTTGGGAACATCAGCTCACACACTTCTCATTAATTTGTTGATATACAGTACTGTCTGTCTGTCTGTCTGTCTGTCTGTCTGTCTGTCTGTCTGTCTGTCTATCTATCTATCTATCTATCTATCTATCTATCTATCTATCTATCTATCTATCTATCTATCTATCTGCCTATCTGCCTGTCTGCCTATCTATCTATCTATCTATCTATCTATCTATCTATCTATCTATCTATCTATCTATCTATCTATCTATCTATCTATCTATCTATCTATCTATCTATCTATCTATCTATCTATCTATCTATCTATCTATCTATCTATCTATCTATCTGCCTGTCTGCCTATCTATCTATCTATCTATCTATCTATCTATCTATCTATCTATCTATCTATCTATCTATCTATCTATCTATCTATCTATCTGCCTGTCTGCCTATCTATCTATCTATCTATCTATCTATCTATCTATCTATCTATCTATCTATCTATCTATCTATCTATCTATCTATCTATCTATCTATCTCTATCTATTTGTCTGTCTCTATCTGTCTGTCTGTCTGTCTGTCTATCTGTCTGTCTGTGTATCTATCTATCTATCTATCTATCTATCTATCTATCTATCTATATGTCTGTTTATATGTCTGTCTGTCTGTCTATCTATCTAATGTCTGTCTGTCTGTCTGTCTGTCTGTCTATCTATCTATCTATCTATCTATCTATCTATCTATCTATCTGTCTGTCTGTCTATCTGTCTGTCTGTGTATCTATCTATCTATCTATCTATCTATCTATCTATCTATCTATCTATCTATCTATCTATCTATCTATCTATCTATCTATCTATCTATCTATCTATCTATCTGCCTGTCTGCCTATCTATCTATCTATCTATCTATCTATCTATCTATCTATCTATCTATCTATCTATCTATCTATCTATCTATCTATCTATCTCTATCTATCTGTCTCTATCTGTCTGTCTGTCTGTCTGTCTGTCTGTCTGTCTGTCTATCTGTCTGTCTGTGTATCTATCTATCTATCTATCTATCTATCTATCTATCTATCTATCTATCTATCTATATGTCTGTTTATATGTCTGTCTGTCTGTCTGTCTATCTATCTAATGTCTGTCTGTCTGTCTGTCTGTCTGTCTATCTGTCTGTGTATCTATCTATCTATCTATCTATATGTCTGTATGTCTGTCTATCTATCTATCTATCTATCTATCTATATGTCTGTATGTCTGTCTGTCTGTCTGTCTATCTAGTATCTATCTGTCTGTCTGTCTCTGTCTATCTATCTAGTATCTATCTGTCTGTCTGTCTCTATCTATCTATCTATCTATCTATCTATCTATCTATCTATCTATCTATCTATCTATCTATCTATCTATCTGTCTCTATCTATCCATCTAGCATCTATCTATCTATCTATCTATCTATCTATCTATCTATCTATCTATCTATCTATCTATCTATCTATCTATCTATCTATCTATCTATCTATCTATCTATCTATCTATCTATCTATCTATCTATCTATCTATCTCTCTGTCTGTCTATCTATCATCGATCATTTATCTATCTATCTATCTAGTGTCTATCTATCTGTCTGTCTGGTATAAATTGACTATTTAATGGTATTGTTTAAATTAAATAATTACAAATTATTATTATTTTTTTAATTACATTAAAATGATATTTTAACATTTGTATAACATGTAAACAGGAAATGTTGCCTATAATGAAATTACTAATTACAATTAACTGCCATTTTACTGCAAAGTCATTTCAGAGGTGGACCAATTTATTACATTTTGATTGAGCATTTTCATTCTTTGAATTTGCTTGAACTGATGAATCTTTCACAATAAGATTCACATTTTTAAAGAAAGTAGCCTATAAGGGGCCATTTATTTCTAAAATAGCACTGGATTGACATGCTTCACCACTTTAATTCAAACTAATCAATTCACATGTTGTTGATCTAAAGCCATTCCAGTCAACTACACTTTGTTTTTTTCTTTACCACGGAGAATATTGCTCTCACAATAGTGTTTTCATCTACACTTATTACCTTCTTTGATTTTTCTTTCTTTTCTTTGACTTTTTTGTTTTGGCATCTCCATTCGATTACAAACCCGTTATTGTTAACATGCCAAACCAAGGAGCGTTTTAACAAAGTCTTCAATTTTTGATCTGATTCATGGGGTGAAATGGGAAAGAATTGAAGGTGTGAAATGAATAAAAATTGTAAAGCCACACTGCAGCAGATAACAAACTGTATATATCTGTTTATCTATCTGTCTGTCTATCTTTTACTATTATTATTCACTGATATTTACAGTAATCTGTGGAAATTTAACTTGGCAGACTTGTAGTAGAAAACACAACCCTACATGACAGAATGCAAGGAATCACTCATTGCCAAATTGCTGGCAGCTTTGGGAAATAATCCAAACCAGTTTCACAGCGTTTGATCTGTGATTTATATAGAATTGATGTCAACAAAGTGAAGTCATTTCATACAGGGACTTCTCACATAAACAAGGCCCAATTATGTTTACCTTTGCTTTGAAGCGTGCATGGCTTTTGTATAAGTTTTATTAACATTCAAAATGTTTAATACGAGATCAGAGAATTCTGAGCTCAAGATAATTCCCAGTGTGTACGTGGGTTACGGCACACTTCAAAGGGTGCGTTTCCTTCTTACTCCAGCAAAAACACGATCTACGGATGGCGGTCATGAAGGATAGTTTTGTTGTGATGCAATGCAAATGGGTTTTCTAGAAGCAGAGCGGATGATATGAATCAGTCTGACTCTTCAGACCATTCTGGGCTCATTCGCCGGAGAGCTTTCTGAAGCAAAGACTCACTTCGGTTGTGTTTCTTCCCACGGGCACTTGGGCTCAAGTTTAGCTAATGACTTGTTTTGAGGAGGATTCAATGGCCCTCTCTTTCCTGTTCATATCAAGCCCGAGAGGCTGAACATCTGCTAGTCTTGTCTAGGAAGTGGACACGAGTGAGCAAATCATGTTTTGCCAGTGCTGGAAACCAAATCTACCAAATTATTCCAAACATGCTTTTCAGTGCTTCAATTTTACACTTAATAATGGTTACACAACAGAAATTATGTACTTCGAATAGATTAGAGAGTTAAATTATGAAAATTCCCCTTATTAATTTGGTAATATTAAAGGGGTGGTTGATTATGATTTCACTTTTCTAACTTTAGTTAGTGTGTAATGTTGCTGTTTGAGCATAAACAACATCTGCAAAGTTACGACGCTCGAAGTTCAAAGCAAAGGGAGATATTTGCTTTTAAAGAAATTGCTTTTTAAGGACTACAACAAACGGCTGGTAGGGACTACACCAACACCACATTTCTCCCGGGTTAGTGACATCACCAACCCTAGAATTTACATAAACCCCGCCCCCTAAACACGATTTACAGATTATCAAGACAGAATATGCTAATCAATGACTAGAAGATAACTACACATCAGCTACATAAATTCATCAACTAACCATTCAGAAATGTCCTGTTGCATTCTACATGTTGTCACTTCTTCTTAAGTCTGTCCATCATTGTCTGACTCCGGTTTGAACATAAAAGGCGAAAAGTTGTTGAAATTTTCAGTGCATGTCTGTGTGAGGTAAAAGGACACGAGCTCTTGAAGCCCCGCCCTCTGTGCCGGGAGCATCAGCTCATTTGCATTTAAAGGAACAGACACAAAACTGTTTTGATTTTGTGCTAAAATTTCACAATTTTGAGCTAAAACTTCACATACACACTCTGGGGACGTCAAAGACACATTTTACATCTTGTGAAAAGGGCATTATACCACCCCCTTTAAAATGTTTTTTAAGTATAAATTTAGAATAAGCATGCTTTTGTCCTTGATTTTTCTTCCTAATAAACACTGAGAGAAACCCCCATTACCTAAGACCTTTTAAATTGTTTACCTGCACACATTACGCAGCACTAACTGGACTCAAATTTGTGCTACCGGTAAAAATGACCAAGTGTGTGATGTCCAAATGTGTGATGGAAAGCTGTTTTTCAGGGTTTATGTAAAACACGCGGCCTGCATACATTGCCGCCACTAATAGGCCCATTTGGATGCTTGTGTTCTGAATCCATCAAACAGTTTCCTGTGCTGTTGAAAACAGATGGAGAGATACAGGCTATGTTTGGAATCGCATACTAACATACTAGTTACTGCTTTGTATAACATTTATGATGTTCTACCTGTATGTATGCACATTGTCTATATGTAGAGCAGTGTTTTTTTTGCATCATTTTAGTAATTGTTAATTTTTCATTTTAGTAATTTTCTAGTGTGATTTTGTCATTTGTTCATTTTTTTTAACTTTGCTTTGGCAAATTAGCTGAAATAAAATACTTTTAAGGTTTTTATATGTAATTTTAATTATATTAATGTTTATGGTTACACTTCATTTTAAGGTGTCATTGTTACAGTTTAATTATATATTTAAGTACTAAGTAATATTAATTAACTGCATGTACTAACTATAGGGTTAGGGTAGGATTCGAGTTTGGTTGAGGGTTAGTTGCATGTAATTATGCATAATTTACTGTTATTACTATGCTAAGTATGTAACATATGTAACAAGGACACTGTAAAATAAACTGTTACCATGTTTACTTTATTTTTACTGTGATATTGATGTTAATCGAAAAAGTTTTGAGCACTTTGCACTTTTTTTGGGACTTTGAACAAAAGCATTTTGTAAGAAATGTTCAATGACTGTTGATGCTTATTGGACAATGTTATGATAATTTTAGTTTTGGACTTACGCACTGAAGTTGTCACGTAACATGTAGGACAAAGCTCATGGAGACGAGGCACACGTAGAAATAACATTTATTAACCAAACTCTCAGGGGAAACACCAAACACTCACGCTTACATTGACGATAATGGACCAAGACTGAAGGAGAACACAAGGTATAAATACACAGGGACTAACAAGATAACTAATGAGGTGATTGACAATGCACAGATGATAGACATGACTAATTAGAACAATCATGGAACACTAGGTCACAGGACTGAACCAAAAACACATTGACCAAAAACACAGATCATACATGTAATAGAAGTGTTTTCCATTTACAAATATTTTCAGTATTTGGTGCAGTTGTTTTATGGCTTTTTTTTTTTTGCCTGTCTGTTACTTTTTCAAGTAATGAAAAATGGTTATAAGTTGAGTTTTAGGTTAACGATAATAACCCTGATGTAAAGAATAACCGGGTTATAGTACGTCATTTCCAAAATATGCTGTATCCCACAATGCAATGCACTTAACTTAATCCATTTTAAGTTTGTTGAATGAAAAAAATGTATCTGCATTATTTTGAAAATTAGTTTTTACATACAATAAAATTCAATTGTATGGAATCTTGCTTAAAGATTTAAAAAGTACAGAAAAAAGTAAAAAATACAATTAAGAATCTGACAAATAAGACGTTTTCCTCCAAATTGTGAGATTTATAAACTAGCAATTCTTTGAAAATTATGAGGTATAAACTGTCAATAGCAAGAAAAAAAGTCAGAATTGTGAGATAAAAGGTTGCAATTACCTTTTTCTATTATTTTGTGGTGAAAAATGCTTTCACACAATGGGGTCCAATGAGAAATAAAGTCAGAATTGTGAGATGTAAACTTGTAATTGCGAGAAATAAAGTCAGAACTGCAAGAAATAAACTCAAAATTGCAAGAAATAAAGTCAGATTGTGAGAAATTATTGCAATTCTTAGTTATTTTGCTTAGTTATGGTTATAAAGTCCATAAGCAGAAAGCTTGTCTTCCTTTTCAAGCAGAGATTCAATCCTAAGATTTAGAGGCCCCGAAACGCCACCACTGATGCAAGAACCCTTGATCATGTCATCCCTGCACCTCATATCTTCCCACAAACCTGGACTCGGGATCAGATCCCGAAACAATTTACGATAATTCACGATGACGACGACAACAGCAAAATCTGAGCTGATCCGAGATCGTAGTTTAAGGTCCAACCTCTGGCAAGTACAAGCGCGACCCTTATTTTCACTCACTGTGGTCATTACAATAATAGCAAATGATCGTAGAGAGAAAGAATGGAGAACAGAGAGAAGGGAGCGCCGGAGAGATTAGCATCACTGTGATGCTATGCTAGCTGACTGGTGTGTGTGTGTGTGTGTGTGTGTGTGTGTGTGTGTGTGTGTGTGAGTGATAGTGGATCTCTCCGAGGCTGGTAATGCAGAGGCATTAATAGAGCTCTGATGTGAAAATAACGAATAACCCTGAGCACAGCTCTGAGATGGAGCCATTAGCCCAAGGCTGTCGTGTTGGCCAGCGTTCCAGAGTGTCACACAACACTTCACGCACCACCATTAACATGATTCCACATTAAAACTAGCAGATACTGTTTAGAGAGGTGCTTAAAGCTGCAAACAGGCTTTTTAAATGTGATTAAAGGTGCCATATTGTACTTTTTTGTAACATTTGGGGTTTTATTTTTCATTTCAAGTGCATTATTAAGGCTCTTGCATTAAAGACTAATTTAAGTTTACTTTACCATTTTTTACCAACTGAACATTAGAATACAATGGCTGTTTACTGAAATAGTGCATCTATTAAGATGGGCTGTTGCATAACGTGGGATATATAATTCATGCACAAATATTTATATTTCGATCATTAATATAAATTCAAACTGTTTTTGTTTTTGAAAGAAGTCTCTCATGCTTACCAAGGCTGTAAAATATACAATTGAATATTACAATTTATTTTCAGCATTTGTGCTTTTTGAACATTTATTCACCTTTTTGCCTTCACTATAGTTCATTTTAAATGGTTCTGCAATATATATATATATATATTGCAGAACCATTTAAAATGAACTATATATATATATATATATATATATATATATATATATATATATATATATAGAGAGAGAGAGAGAGAGAGAGAGAGAGATACAGTAGTCAACATTTGAAGTGGATCAAAACCTTTCATCAAAGTAGCAACAAAGTAATGAATGATGAATAATATGAAAATGAATAAAATAAACAAAATGGATACCCATTCTTGTCTTAGGACAACTTTGATGAACTTTTTTGATCCACTTCAAATGTTGATAGTTTATATAGTGGTATATAAACGTCAATTAAATATAACAGTTTAGGGTGTTATGGGTGGTTACCAGGGTGTTGCTATGTAGTTGCTTCACGATTTGGGTTGTTTAGTTTCGAAATCAGTGTGGGGCAATCTTTCACCCTCACACGAAATTCCAGATTATGTGGATTCCTATTGAAATGACTGGATTTCGGCTGTGAAAATTTGCATAACAACTGTAAATGTGACAACACCATAAGTCTATGGTATGCGTTTTATAATTTTGCCTGTTTAAAAGGCACACTATGCAAGATTTGTACCTTAATATAACAGCTTCGAAATCATTTTGATGGTAAACAAACTCATAGTAGGGTGAATCATCCTGATAGCAAAGCAAGGGGGGCAATGCAATGCAAGTTTGAGAGGTGGCGCCCCGACAAATCTCGCGAGAATCACGACTTGCTTTACAGCACGACGTCACATACTGTACATCAACAACATATGAAGCCTCTATGGAAGACACTAGCATGCATTTCAGACGTGAATCATGGCAGAGTCGATAAAGAAAACAAAGAAAGCGCGGACAGAAGAGTGCAGAGACGGCTCTGCGTGAGTGGTATTTACAACAGTAAAGTTAAATACAAGTACTCCACAGCGACTCTAGGGGTCGCTGTTTGAGAAAAATGGAAACTGCATAGTGTGCCTTTAATATCCAAAAGGCAAAAATTGTACATTCATTCCTTTAGAAAAGTAATAGCACACCATTCAGAGTCATCATTCATGTCCATAGCACAATAGTGCGGGATGAGTTCCACACCTCGTTTAATACTTAGGGTCTATTCGATAAACTGAATGTCACATTTCCATTGGCGAGACCAGAAATAAAGCTCCTTTCAGCTCCAGTTTCTCATTCCTGAGGTATTTGTCTTCTTGACATGTTCCATCGTTTATCATCTCAATGCATTACTACACCTTGAGATTGCCACATCTTCCCTCAGGAGCCCTTCTCCATTAGAAAGATCCAGAATTCTCCCGGACAAAGGTCCGTTTTTGCCCGATGAGACTTCCAGGAACGCGGCTCAAACGGATGTGCAACCACAATCTGAAGCCGCCAGCAGCTTTTTGGCCATAACATCCATCACTCAGGCCGGGGAAGGTCAGGCACCATCTCTGATGTATGTCACAAAGCCCCAACCCTTTGTTTCCCCTGCGGGCAGCACACCTGCTTTTAAAATTCATGAAATCATCGCTCCTAAGGTGCTCGTTTGTCACCTCTATGCTCTTTCCACTCCCTTCTTCTGTCTTTCACTCTATTGTCAAGAAACACATTAGGGGAACTTTAGCTGCCCTTGTGGCGGCGAGTAACCAGAGCGTAATTTGGTTGTAAAAATAAAGGTTTCAAAAGGGGGGGTTTGCAGCAATGCCATTAAAGTACCATATTTGCTTCCCAAAAAGCTTTCAGTGAACAGTTCTTAAAAGAACCACTGTTTTTCTTAATGTGAAGAACATTAACCTTTTTTTCTACTATTTGTGTAATGGGAAAGTTCCTATATCAAACCCAGACAGCAACATAGTGTCGGCCCAGATCCGGGCCACATCTGGTACCAGATTAATGGTGCGTTCAAGTCATCTCATAAAGATCGTATCTACGAGTTGAACGCACATGAACGCCACCACAATGCCGTATATAAAAGTGGGAAGCTCGGGATTTACTTTAAGCCCCGATCTTTACGAGTTGTGGGCGTGTCACTGAGAAACATGGCGGAATACCACAACGCTTAAAGGTATTTAGTAGTGATATTGCTAGACTTTTCTATTTACAGCTAATTAAGCTAATTGCCGGCACAGAATATGATGGCATTATATAATATAACAATGTAATATTTAACGATAAAGTTTGCAGTGGCTTCATAAATTAACAACATAAAAAACCAAAGTACACCTGATGCACATTTCTTTGTTCTTCATTTTCTAGAACTAGAGTTTAAGAAAGTGACTTGAACGCACCTGCCGTCGTAAACACGACTTCCCACCTCGTAAGTACGAACTTCCCACGAGGACTTGAACGCATCGCATCGCACCCTAAGAGTGTAGTGGTTCATCCCAGGACAAAAAAGGATATATGGTGACGCACATATGTTTTAGATTGTACATTTAAATGTAATCAAGACACGTGAAAACTGCAGATTGAATTTGTAATGAGTGCTCGGGGCGAGACAGAAGCAAAGTTTATCATACAGTATTTTGCATTACTAAAAACGTGTTTCACACTCTTCATGCGGATCCCCTGGCGTGTCAGGAGCACATGAAGATAAATTTGCTTCTCCAGAGAGCGCACATGGTCACTAGAGGCTTCATTAGCCCATTTAATGAAAGGAGGGAATACAGTGCCTGTATAGCAACTCTCTTCTCATTTTCTTCTCTCCGGCTAGATGTGTGTAACGTGTGATTGTACCGCTGGTGTTGACTCTGTTCCAAACCCTAGCAAGCTGTCTATGCAAGCAGCACACAATGATATTAGGAATATTCTGGAAATGAAACAAATTCACTCATTAAGAAACGCTTGTAGTTTTTCTTTTGTTCAGATCAATCAATTTATGCATACATATACTAAAAATCATACTATTAAATTTGTCATACTGGAAAACAAGACCAGATAAAGAAAGTAGTCTATTGTCTATTGGCTTAATGCTAAAATGCTAATTCTATCCTACAGAAAAACATCTTAAACCACTTCAAACTGCCTAAACAGCTGACAAAAGCACAAAAGAAGACCTGCAAACCAGTTTAAGCTGTTTATTTTCTTCCAGGTAAACTCCATTGGATCAGTTGTGGATTAATTGTCCAATAAAAGCTGATGCCTATGTAAAGTGCTTCAAATCAGCCATTTATGTGGTTCCACCCTTGTTAGCATGTTTCCTTATAAGGTACTAGAAAACAAGGCAGCTAACTAGGTTGATGAAATGTCTTGCTAGTTGAACCGTTTTTCGTATACAAATAGGCATAATCAGCTGAGAGTAGATGCACTGTAGACTTCAGTGTGTGTGTGTGTTGTTCAATAGCCTCCATTTTGTGACTCATTTCACCCACAATACAGTCAAGCTCCTGCTTCTCGTGATTAGCACTATTATTAAGACGCAGGATAAGCACCATACATTATGCAGAGACATTTACAAATACACTCCCCGCCTCTTTGTTTACCTGGTTACATACCTCTTATGTGCAAGAGGTAAAGTCTGCGCCAACCCACATCGTAGTTTCAGGTGGAGCTGGGCCGAAGGAAAACATTATTTTCCTGCACTATACATGCGTTTCCTGTAAACCGAACATAGAGTATAAGCGACATGTCATTTCTGATTTGCATCACCAAACACAATTTTGGAAATAGTTTTGTTATACCTGCTGGGCTGGGTGTTTTCAACTTGGATTATACATTCAGTGAAGTTTCTTCCTTGATTTCTTTGTCTTCAAGACTACAGCACAAAGAATTAAGCGTAGCATCAGTTCTGGCAGGTCACGTTAGTCAAGCTCAAGCTGACTCTCAGCTGATCCACGTCTACCTATAGGAATACGACGCCTATCACTGTATACATATATAAGCTCCTTCAGTATTATCAGCAGCTATCGCGTTTCTCAGGAGCTCATTACCCTCCTCCCTCCCCAGCTCCTCCTCTCGTCAGTCAGGATTTGGCATTCTGATTCCCCTTGAATCAGAAGAAATTCTCGAATTATATTGTACTTTAAAATCTTGAATGAATGATATCTGCAATACATTCATATTGGTTCTGTTCTGTTTACCCTAAGGAGGGTTATTGCTGCATGGATGCGCAGCGCAGGGAGTTCTTGCCCAGAACAACACCATACCGTCAATCTGCATGCAATAGTCAATCGTATTTGACGATAGTGGTCCTGACAGAAATTAGGATATACAGTTGTCAGGCTGTGAAGGAGCATATAATTGATAGAACGATCCTACTGAATGAGTTGGTGTTTTGTTTCTGAACAACTGCTGTGATGATGCACTAAACGAATCAGTAAATTAAACCAGTTTATATAGGTTTGGTGTTTCGAGTCTGAACGAATGCTGCAATGATGCGCTAAATTAATCAGTGAGTGAATCTATATATAGTTGGTGATTTGAGTCTGAACGAATGATACACTAAATGAAAAAGTGAATGAATCTGAACCAGTTTATATATTGTTAGCATTTTGAGTCTGGACAAATGCTGCGATGATGCACTGAACGAATTTAAACAAACAAAAGCACAAACCTTTCCCCCATTTACAATAGCACCATAAACTGAGTGTATTGCAGTAATTATAGACTTTTTTAATTTAAAGACAGAGCCATAGTTTGTTCAGTAAACCACTTTTTAGTAAAAAAAAGAAAAAAAAGCAATTTTATGATTTTTATTTTGCTGTAGCAAAAAATAAAAATAAGAACCATGACTCAATCAACCATCATTTTTGTGTACCATTACATCTTTAGTTTATATACTGTATGTTGATGTCTTGTGTCTGAACGAAAGCTGCAATTACGTGCTAAATAAATCAGTGAACAAATATGAAACATGGGACCATTAATAAACTGATATATTATTATTTCACATTATCACAGGTTGATACAAAATGTTGTTTTCCTGCTCTTTGCAGAGTTACCGTCCTCAATACATAATTAGTTGACTTGATCATTTTCTTTGCCAACACTTTCTTGGATTCTTTGAGACCAATGGTAATGCAATTTTCTGCATTCAGATGCTTTGACAAAGTTCATGTCAGGTCCTCACTTGCCATGCACAGATTTTATTCATTTTTTACTAAAAATAGGTTTTCTTTCAATCTCTCAATCGCAGTCATCTGTATATAAAGATGGGCTTTTTCTAAACATATGGCCAAATAACAAAAATCGTGCACAGTTTGCTAGATTAATACGACAAGCTTCACCCACTGACACATTTCGCCCTACTTTCGAAGCAAATAAATAGGCCCACACAAAATCTGCACACTTTACACAATTTTCCCAGTGCTGAATGGCTCTAAATGCGCTAATGGAAATTAATATGTTTAATAAACGAACAGTGCAAATAACTTTATCAATGACTGCTGTTAGAAATTATTATAACGTTCCAGGTAATTCATGCAGCTTCAATGCAAGAATGCCTAAGGAACAGGGCGGCAGGATCCACATGAACAGGCAATGTCAGTGTGTCTGAAGACTATTACAGGCGGTGGAGTCACTCTGCAGCTCATAGCAGAAGACCAAATCACCTCTCTCGAGCCAAACCCGACGACACCTCCTCAAATGGGACAAGACAGGTTGGGTGAATTGCTTCCCTCTCTTTCACAGTTTCGCCCTCCCTGGCAATTCTCCATCTCATTGGACGTGTATAAGACACGCAACCGACAGCGATATCGCCTAGTGGTTTAGAGGGGCCGTTTGGCCATCAAAAGAAAATAAAACTCTTTATTTTGTTTATTCGTTTGATATGGCCGCCTGTGTTCATGTCGGCCCAGATTTTCCGCTCTGCCATGGCAGATCAAAGCCGAATCACTGGCACGCTGCATCATGTTAAGACTGATGCTTTTGAAAAGACGCTTGCGATGGTGGGAATTTATCGACGTTTGGTTTTAAATCAAGTCGTGTAAAGGCCAAGCAAGGACCGCATGAAAAAGAAATATTTTATATATTTTAATATTTATATTTTTCTTTTCTTTCTTGAAACATAAACCTCATGATATTTTGGTGAGGTTTTTGCTAAAAAAAAAAGCTGCTGGCGTAAATCTTTCATTCTGTCAGTATCCGTGTGGGTGAGCTGTGTTTGCAGCTCTTTGATATAAGGAGGAAGTCATACTTACTAGAGTACAAACACATCAGTGGCATGCGGTGGACTTCTGGACTGAGGCGGCAAAGTCCAATTTCTTTCTTTTTTATTTGTCCAATGTAAATTCATGATGCAGTTCCATTTGATGTTTGCATGTTTTCTGGGTCAAAGGCATACGGGAGAATAAAAATCCAGAGAATTGTGATATTCAAGAAGCATACCATATATTACTCTTATCTGTATGACCATAAATGACGGAGTATTTCAAGTAGTTTCCACTGTTATAATTAGACAAAATAATTTGGCATTGAGCCGATTTGTGTCATGACTCGTGGAAGTCTTGTTCACTAAGTAAGCAACATAGTGCCGGCCCAGATCCGGCCCACATCTTTCCGCGATTTCTTGAAAAAGCGCGATATTGAACTTTGTGCGTCCGCCATTGTCACCGCATATTAATGAACTCTCATGCACAAAGGAAACTAATCAGTTTTCTTTTTCATTATTCTATTTATCTTGTACTTTTATAACACAAGAGATGCTTTTCAGTTTTGTAGCTGATTGTGACCAAATACTTTTGTTTTTTATCAGCCCTACAAAAAAATATGACCTATGCAAAAATGCATTTTGTTTACTGCTTCATTGTGCTGAACCAACTAGGGGACTGAATCCCGCTAGGTAGAACAAATTGTAATTTGCACTGCAGTCTGTTCAAAATAAATGACAATAAACCTAGCATTCGGGAGCGTTGCTTTTTCCAAACTCATATCGGACCATGACCCCAAAACCGAGGTACGTAAAGAACCGTGACTTATGTGTACTGTTACACCCCTAATACATATTGATTTAATGATTGGTTGATTGAAATATTACTTCAATAAGTACAAATGTGACCCTGGATCACAAAACCAGTCACATGTCGCATGGGTATATATATATGTCGCAACAATACATTGTATGGGTCAAAATTATTGATTTTTCTTTTATACCAAAAATCATTAGGATATTAAGTAAAGATCATGTTCCATGAAGATATTTGGTACATTTCCAACAGTAAATATATACAACATTTCTTTTTGTGAGTGAATGCAGCAAAATCGTGAACATAAATGGACAACTTTAAAGGCGATTTTCTCAATGTTTAGATTTTTTTGCACCCTCAGATTCCAGATTTACAAATAGTTGTATCTCAGCCAAATATTGTCCAATCCTAACAAACCATACATCAATGGAAAGCTTATTTATTCAGCTTTTGGGTGATGTATACATCTCAATTTCAAACAATTTACCCATGTGACTGATTTTGTCATCCAGGGTCACAAATCAGCTCTGTAAATTTCTATAAAACAGATTACATGCATAATATTGGTCATTATGCAATGTGGTTAGGTTGCTATGGTGAAAAATTGCCCCTAGAAATAATGGTAGAAATTATTCAGCGATGGTTATTGGATTATAAAGGTGAAATGTGGACTTAAACATTATTCTTAGACGTTTTGCACCAATTGCCAGGAGTTCAAATAGATGCCTTTGGCTACAAGACAATTTTGTACTCAAGTCCAATCTTCAAGTTAATGGTAAAGCAAGTATGACAAATGCCAAGTTAGATTGATGTAAAAATCATGGGAATTCTGCTCACACTACAGTCACATGGCAACAAATTGATCTGTCTATTTTTGAAAGCGGCCCAGATCTGAATGGATTTCAGACTCATTGTGATTTTATTATGATGAAAACACATTGCAATATCTGAAAATCCACCAAGACTTAATAAGCATACTGATGTTATTACATTTAAGTTATAGGCTACATTCATAAGTAGCTTATATAAAAATGCATCAATATAGACAGTTCAACATTACTCAGTTTTACTAATTTAATTTTCAAAATGGTGTATTCACTCGGCAAAGCCATCTTGAAGTTCACATCTCAGTATGAGAAGAGCTACTTAACCTACCGTGAAACATAGTAGTACCCTTTAATAAGACATCATTATCTCTAACAAAGCTCGAGGTACAGCGGAACTCATCATGAGCGGAAGAAAAAGAAGAATATGAGGCGTGGAATAAAGGCTTTTTATAAGCGCAAACTTGAACTCGTCATTTTCTGGCCGTAACGATTCCCCCTTTGTGTTTTCTATGAACGGGGGTCTGGCATTCAAAGCCACGAACGCACTTCTGCCGCTCAAATTAAACACATGAGAATTGGACTGGACTCGCGATAGGGAGTTAACGCCTCATATTCCACCATTTTCAGATAATTGCCTTTTGTGGTCAAACCTCCTCTTTTCCCCGTTAAACTTGCCTGCTGAGGACGGTCCGTAATGAATCCCCCGGCTCTAAACCTCCTCCGTCATGCCCTTCCAGTGTCTGTGGAGAATATTTCCCGCCTCTCAGCCTCCTCTCGGATGTAAATCTAGACTTCCACGGTCCCGAGGCGCTGATGTGACTAGTGACCTTTCCTATGTGTACACATTTACATTTCGCGGTGTATATATTCATCTTAGAAGACCATAATTTGCCGTTAAGGGAAAGAGAGCAGTATAAAATAGTGAAATAGAGAGCAAACTTGAGCTGGCTGCCACTTTTTTTTTTATGCAGTTGATCAATGTACGTCAATCAGGGCTCAGCCTAAAGCGACTACGTCAACGTGTCACACCAGAGTCTCTCTTGAGGTTCACTTCACTCAGTAACAACACAGACCTAGTACTGTTGACAGTTTCGCATTTGTTACGGATTGTGAAGAAAGTTAAGGTGACAGAGTTCATTTCATTTTTAACAATTTCTGAGAATGTAATTGCATCGGTGTTAAAACAATGTGGCCTACACCAGCTTAACCACATAATGCTGCATCATATTGGATTATATGGCTTTCTAAGGTCTTTGTACATCGATAACATGATCCTACTGTTACCAAAACATCTTTTGTATAGGATTTAAGGCCCATTTACACCAAAGATGATAACCTTTAGGGTTTTAATAATCATTTTAATTTATTGAGAAAAGTGAAGTCCACACCACAACTATAACGATAACGAAACAGATTAACAATATCGTTGGAATCGCTGTCAGAATGATTTTATTTTTATTTTTTCCCAGCTGATCCAAAAATTATCCCTCTGACTTAAAAGAAAGCATTAAAAACAGCAGAGGACAAAACTACAGCGCGCACTTGAAATAAACATAACGTTATTGTGCATTGGTGTGTATGCTAATATAGTTGTATATGGATAGAACTTTTCAAGAAGCTGAAGGACTTTTAATATAATTTCCAAAATGTCCGTCTTTGTGTCACAATGCACGTTTATTCCTCAATAAATAAAATGTGTGTATAAAATAATTTTCACTATAACAATTTTTTTGTTTATATTCATAATAATGTAAATTGTATATTTATATTAAAATATTTATTATGCATATCTAATATATTTAAGCACATATCATCATAATAATATAAAAATATAATTAATGTATGACCTGGATTCATTCTTTGTTAGTATTGGAAACAAGAAAACAAATTTAAAAGTGGTTCTTTAAAATAAAATGTTGATGAATCAAATACTGTTACATAGTAAATACACAAAATATCTTTATTTATTTTACATATTTTGTCTATAGATTCAGTAGATTCATTTTTAGTTTAAAAATATCTATTTTTAACTTTTTTTTATTATTTAAATTATTAAACAGTTGAAATTTTGGCATTATGATGTACAGTAGAGGGGAAATGCCTGCAGAAAGTGGGGGGAATTCTGGATTCGGAAAATGTTGTGAGCCAAACTCAAACCTGTATTTCCCACATGAACACCAGAGCTCAATCTTTCGTAGTACAAGCGACAGACAAAGGCTGTAATGAGTCTTCCATTAGTTACCGTCTCTCATGTAAGAGGAAAGTACATTAATACAATATTAATATCAGAAGATTTGACATGATTTACCACCTACATGGCTCACTGAAATTATTACTTGCTATTTATACAGAATGTTTTGATGAATGAGTCATCTAACATACCTATATACAGTGCCTCACCTATGAATGCATATGATTAAAAAAGGATTCAAGAACCATTCTCTACCATTCTCTGTTTCAATTAACGCCCAAATGAGATGGAGGGTTTGTGCACTTGGGCACCTAGCGAAACGACCCCATTCCCTTTTTCATGTTGTTGATTTGTTGTCCCCTGATAGCGTCTATCAGACTCCAGGTCTAATAATAAATGCATGAAATCTGCAGGTGCCAGCAGACAGGGAATTGGGCTTTTTGAGGCGCAAAATCTGGTCGAGTTTCACAGTTGCCGACGTTCCTCAATAACGCAGTTTGGTAGAAAATGTTTCCATGTTCAGGAACAAATCACATGCCTGAAGTTGTCGAGAAAAGCATGAGATGTTTCTGCTCATCTAAATGTCTTAACTGAATAACATGATATGATAGCGTAAAAAGGACGAATCTCAAAGCAGACTGGAGATCTTTCTGTACACCTGCACAATTTGACACAGTAATAAAAGGAACACACTGTGTGTACTTTTAACATTAAAGGTGACCAGTGTAATTATTTAAAATGTCAAAATATTTTCTCATATCCCAGTTTACTGTACAGAGACAACTTTTTGTAAATGTTTTGTTTATTTATTGCTTAAAAATAAATATCCATTGTATATCCAAGTTTATCGAAGTTTATTAAAACACATATTTATTTATTTTTGACTTTTGTATTATTTAAGTGTCCCGGCTCTATGGACTCTTATATTGATATTCTGTTTTGTTTCCTTTAGTTCCAGTTTCCCCTGCTCTGTTTAGTTTCCATTTCCTTGGTTACTTATTATGTCCTCGTTTGTGTCTATGGTTACCTATGATTGACACCTGTCTCTCATTATTCTTTTATTTATACTCTCTGTTCAGTTCATGGTTTAATGTGTGCTTTCCCATTCTACTGTGTTCTCCCAGCGATCCCCTGCATTCTTGAGTTTATAATTAAAAACCCAGAAACAAAGCCTGAGCGAGCGATGCCGTATAGCTGGATGACACCAGTGGATCCAGGGGACTGGTTGGAACTGTTCGAAGAGCAGGCAACATCGAAAGAGGAAAATCACAGACGGGACTGGAGCATCCAAACAGCTGGATGGGACCGACGGAGAAGGTGTAGATTCAAGAGTGGGGAAGCAGGAGGGAACTGTATCTGTATGTAGAGACTCCAGGAGGATCCAGGTGGCAGGCTCTGGCTCTGGCACTGACATGGATCCAGCTCTGGCTCTGGTAGAGATGTGATGGCAGGCTCTATGGTAGGAGTCAGCTCTAGCATTTGGTCTTTGGCGAGCATGGGCTTGGGGGTCAGGGACTATGGTGAGCTCCTCCGCTAACTCCGTGCAATTCTCTGGTTCTGGTTTTATGGATTCCCCAGCTTCACCTCAGGCCTCCAGACCCATGTCTCCATCTCTATCTTTCAGCCCATCGGCTCCGACCCGTTTCTGCGCTCCCATGGCTCCGCTGTAGTCCATCAGCCCTAGGACTCCTCCAGGCTCCATTGTCTCTCTGGCTCAGCCTCGGTCAGTCGTTGCTCTGCCTCCGCCACAGACTACCGGGTCTCTAGCTGCACCTCGACCCTCCATCCCTTTGGCTCCAACAGGCTCCTCCTTCCCCGTCGTCCTCACTCCCTTTATCATCTCCCTGGACTGCCGAGCTCACGTTTCTGCCTCGGTCCCGCAAACCAGTTGCTCTACATTGGGATTCCGGGCCGTCGATGTCAGCCTGGTCCGTCGACCTCTCTGCTCCGCCATGGTGTCTCCCTCTACTGGGTCCTCCAGGTCCCTGTTCGTCACCAGCTCCACACATCCAGTGCCTACATCCAATGCCTATTACTATTTTTACTGTATTTTTATCAAATAAATTCAGCCTTAGTGAGCTTAAGAGACAACTTCTGTTGACCCCACACTTTTGAACGGTAGTGTATTTTAATCAAATTTAACCCCAACAATTTGTAGTTTTTTGAGTTCATGCACCCTCATATTGTTCCAAACCTGTGTATGTGACATTGAAAAATGAGGACAAATGTTGTTTGGACCCCATTGACTTTCATTACATGGGCAAAAACATTCTTTAACATATCTTCTTTTGTGTTCCACAGACATGGGTAATGACTGCTAATAAGGATGTATGAGTAAAAACCAAAAGGTGTTACAATTATCTCTGATCTTCCCTGCCATCTGTCAGTTGTTGTTGTTTTTTTTGTTTTGTTTTTACAGCTAATGCTTGGCAAAACAATGAAATGATGGTAAGAGGGAAAATGGCAGAAGATAAGCTAGGATGCAGCATTTACTGTAATGAAAGTACCTCAGAGGCCAGTGTGCAGTGGCCAGTAGATCAATAGAGCTCAAGAGATGGTCTGGCATCATTGCGACTCCAAGGTTGAGATAATTCACTTTGTTTTCATTTAAGTTGACTCTGTGGCACAGCTCACTGATCTACAATGGCTTCCTTAGGGGTTGTTGTTGCACTTGGAATGGGAAAATCTCCACCTTATTTTTCTCCCCTTTTCTAGGTAAGCAGTGCCTTTTAGGTAACCATTATCACAGGACTGCCTGTGGAGCATGTAATAGTTTACAATAAGTCCATGATGACAAAACAGCCCATAACTGTCTAATTTGCATATCATTAGCATATTTTATAGATTTGAGACATTTGTTGCCGGATGCACTCGTCAAGTTGATCTGTATGCAGATATGCAAGTGTCTCATTTCTATGATAAAGCCATATGTAAAAGTATGCAAAAAAGGAGAAGGGCAAGGTGGAATGTACAATGTGACGCTTGCGCGCCAACAGCTGCATTAGCATTTATTTTAGAGAGATGCAACAATAGGTTGCATTTGCCACATTCAGTTTATGCTAATATTTCCAGGCGTTGAAAGTCTAATTGCATGATTGCAGTTTGTTCAGTAAATGCACTTTTGCACTTGGTTTCTCAAATGGTTTGGTTTACAACCCATATTTTGCATTGAGTGGCGACTCAACACTATTAAAATTGTTTATTATACAAAAGTAAACAGAAATGTCTTGAAGAACCTGTATTTAAAGTCCGCGTGAACCGGAAGTTGCAAACGACTTTTCTCCAGTGCGGTGACGTATTTCCCAGTGAAAAGGAATATTGAACAGAGGGCAGGGTTTTACTCTAGCGCTCCTCCTCTCCATCTCTCGCTCATTACAGACTAACAATTTGAGGGGAGAGGTTAAGCGTTTCCCAAACCAAGCCGTCAAACCTACGTCATCAGAGAAGGGACGCCATTCCAGACCGGAAGTAACTTTTCAGACTTTGATTAAAGATTACGACGGCAAACAATTTTTTTCTGTGTTTTAACTTGCACGGATTAATTGTTCACCACAAGACTAGTAATATGCGCTAACAAAGTAAATAGGGTCAATTTTGATTTCAGTTGGACTTTAACATAATCTGGGTCATATTTTTTTTTACATTGCGTAGTTTTGATAAAGGGATAGTTCACCCAAAAATGAAAATTCTGTCAGTAATAACTCACCCTCATGTTGTTCCAACCCCGTAAGACTTTTGTTCATCTTCGGAACACAAATTAAGATATTTTTGATGAAACCTGAGAGCTGGATCACTCCTCCATAGGCTGCAAGGTAATTGATATCTGCCAGCCAAGGAAAGTTAGTAAAGACATCGTTAAAATAGTACAAGTGACTACAGTGGCTCAACCATAAGTTTATCAAGCGACGAGAATACTTTTTGCGCGCAAAAAACAAACAAAAGTTATGACTTTATTCAATCATTCTCTTCTGTGTCGGCCTCTGAGTGAGTTCATGTAGTGTAACAGCGCAGCGCTTCTGGGTTGTACGTCAGTACGTAGGCTCACTATTGGCCAGCATGAAATTAACTAAATTAATAACTTTTTTTAAAACAAAAATTAAACATCACTGAACTTACTTAAGCTAGACTGTGATGCTATTTTCTTCTGGAAACAAACTTTTTTGCATTATTTTTCCTGTTATCTCTGTAAAGCTGCTTTGAAACCGTTTGTATTGTAAAAAGCGCTATATAAATAAATGTGACTTGACTTGACTTGATATTTTAATTAATTAAATGAATATATAAAAATAAATATTTATAGTATTTTTTTTGGCAAATTACACTCATGTGACCCAACCAGCAGTCCTGTGGTGTAACCAGCAACTGAGAAAAAAAAAACATAAAACAAGAAATGTATATGACAACAAAATTAGTTAGTTAGGTTATAAAATGTCATGGTACTAAAAACTTACTATCCCCAAAAACTTGACATTTCATGATAACTGTCAACTATATCAGACTATACTTGAAAATAGTTTAAAGGAACCGTATGTAAGATTGTGGCCAAAACTGGTACTGCAATCACTTTCAAATTACTGTAGAGCGGTGTATCCCCTCCCCCTCCCCCTCCCCCTCCCCCTCCCCCTCCCCCTGACTCGAGGTTGCCAGTTAGGTTGCAGGATCCAGCAGGAACGTCGGCTGCTACAAGGAGCTTCCAATGGCAAGTGACGAGTCCTTCACAGTACGTTTTTTTTCGGACTTTGTCACGACGTATTTCGGATTCATAACGAGGTCTTTTAGGTTTCGTAACGTTAGACTTTTTTTATCCGACACGTTTGTAGCTGCAGCTGTGGTAACTAGAGCAGAGCTGGCAACCCGGATACCGAAACACTACTGACTTCATGATTGGTAGATAGGTGGAGGGTGGAGCATCAGGCCAAAACACAACATGACAACATCAACATCAGTTGAGGGCTACAACTTCACTTTTAAATGACAATATCCTGGCCGGACTACTGTTATCAGTGATATAAGTATTTGAAATGAACATGATTTCTTAATGTCTAGTGACATATCAGGGCCATTTTATGATTAATTGAAATACATTTCTTACATACGGTTCCTTTAAATGATTTTCATATCCAAATGAAACCAATATAGTGCATGCAAAAACAACATATGTTTTAAATTCTTTCCATTTTTTCTCAACCCAAGAATGAAAACCACTGATTAGTTTACTGCTGTGACATTCTTAAAAACACTCGGAATAGCAAAAAACCCATAAGGTTGTGAAAAATGTGTGACTAAGATAAACAACTCTCTTGTCGCTCCAGTGTTTACACCACTGTGTTAAGAAGCATGCAGAAACTTTCCAATTAGTCTCACCAGACCTGACACTGTCTAAATAGTGAAGTTGTGCTAATCCTGTCAGTAGTAGACCCATTTGTGCAGTCTCCAAAAGTCAACGTGCCATTGTAGCAGCCAAACATAGCAGACGGCCAAATTAATTGTATCAGTGCCTGACTCTCCTACAAGCCCTGATGTTCTCAAGTCTTCTCCTTGTATAGTATATCCTTGTCAGTCAATACAATGTCTCCACCGCTGGACTAGAGGCGGCAGTTGGAATTCAAGTCACGCAGACTACTCTTTTTTTTCCCTTGAAACGTGGAGAAATAGCTTTCCTCTGACAACTTTCTAAGACAACCATTGATTTTCCATTGATGTGCTGGAGGGGAGAAAGGAGAGGGTGGATCAAGCTTGGAAGTCATGAATGGAGCCGTTCCTGTAACACTAGCAGAACTCATTAGAATCTCTGCTTTTTTTTATATTTTACAAGTTTGTTCTTGTCTTCCTTTCATGCAGAGCTTTCATATTACTGCAAAGACAAGACAATTATATATGATCACCTTCTCATTACATAGCCGGTCCCCTGCCTTAAGGCTGTCTACTTCACTAACAAGTGAATTCACACAAATTTTCGCAGGTGAAATCCAGTAATTTCAGTAGAAATCTACGCAATCAGGAATTTTGAGTAAGGGTAAAATATTTCCCAATGCAGACTTTGCAATGGGTTCAAGTTGGCGCTTCACTTTTGACAATATAGAGAATGGACCTTTTTTTTTCAGCAAAATTTGGTCAAAATGTTTATATTATGTGACAGCACATTTAGTCCAACCCGATCTCACAGCAATTCGTACAAATTTTACGAGGTGGCTAATTTGTACAAATTCATACGACCTCACTCGTACGAATTCGTACGATTTTTGCTAAATTGTACATATTTTACGAGTTGCCCAATTTGTATGAATTCGTAAAAATGACCTATCCTTGATAGTCTAGATGGGATGTACCCAAAAAGTGAAAGTGAGGAGCATTTATGGGTACAAGTCGGGAACCGGCCTACTTTACATATTTCAAGGGTGCTGAATCCAAAAAAACTGGTTCCCAAGCGAAATTGTGAGTTTTTGACCTTCTAATTTGCATATCAAAATGGCCGCCAAATTGCCTATCTTGCTCAGTCGTTGGACCATTTTCCCCTATTTTTTTTTGTAAGTAGGCAATCAAGATGAGGAAATTAAGTTTCTAGATCGATAGTCAAGGGTCAGAGCAAAGATATAATGGAGGCTCACTGCCTTTTTTATGTATATATATATGCGAAATACCAACTTTTAAGGTGAAATTAAGCATTATTTGTGTCATTTTTTAAGGCCGACATACATATTCAATCAATATCACTCTTAAATGTTCCCAGTGTATATATGATATGTGATGTATTCCATATTACATAATAACTATGAAAAACACCATTGCAAGTTGTCTGAGATTTATTTTTTTTATGCAAATTAAGCATTTGTCCTCTAAATTCTAAGACGGGGAAAAACCCAGGTGAATAGGGAAAAAAAACACCTTGTAACTTCCTCCGGGACATCGTGCGTAAAACAGCCAACCATCGCTGTCTGCGAGCCGCCGTATTCAAGCACCGAGAGTGCACACACTGCGCCCGCGCCTCCGAATCAGGTTCTCGAGCCCGCAGAATGCGGCAATCGGAGCCCGGAGGCCATTCTGCCCCTAGCCGTACATGCGAATGTGTGGGAAGCTATTCCAGGTGCGTCAGAATGGGTGCTGAGCACAGTAAGAGAGGGCTATTCATTGCAGTTCGCTCGCCGTCCCCCACGCTTTCGAACGCGAACCGAGACGAGAGTGAATGGGGAAGTAGCACACCTACTTTGTGCAGGAATAGCGAAACTTCTGTGCAAAGGGGCCATAGAACCGGTACACCCTTCTCTGAGTGAGTCAGGCTTTTACAGCGGTTACTTCCTCGTGCCCAAGAAGGACGGAGCTCTCAGAACGATTTTAGATCTGAGATATTTGAACAAAGCTCTTATGAAAAGACCGTTCAAAATGCTCACAACCAGACAGATCCTCGCGCAGATTCGCCCGAGGGACTGGTTTATTTCCCCTCGATCTGAAAGACGCTTACTTTCAGATTCAGATAATACCCTGTCACAGGCCATTCTTGAGATTCGCCTTCAACGGTCAGGTATATCAGTACACCGTTCTGCCGTTCGGCCTGTCTTTAGCACCCTGTACATTCACGAAGTGCATGGACACGGCTTTCGCTCCCCTGAGAGGTCAGGGCATGCGGATTTTGAACTATTTGGACGATTGGCTGATTCTAGCACAGTCAGAGAGAGAACTGATCTCTCACAGAACAGTGCTTCTCAGCCACCTGGAAAGCCTGGGTCTCACGGTCAACTGGACCAAAAGCTCATTACTGCCCAGTCAGTCAACCTCTTTTCTGGGTTTGGAACTGGACTCTGTGGCAATGACGGCCCGGCTGTCGACACTATCCGACGCCTGGCCGCGTCTTTCCAGTTGGGCAGCGCCGCACCTCTAAAAACATTTCAGAGGATGCTGGGTTGTATGGCATCAGCTGCAGCAGTGCTTCAGCTGGGTCTTCTGCGTATGCGCCCACTACAACGCTGGTTGAACACTCGAGTGCCTCACCGAGCCTGGGCGTCCGGCGGCATTCGACTGCAGCGGGGAGTGACAATGGGAGCCGTCTCGCACCGAAAAGTTATCTCGACGGAAGCATCCAACTTAGGTTGGGGTGCTCTTTTCGAGGGCAAACCGGTCTTTGGTCTGTGGTCAGACCAGGAGAAATGCCTCCACATAAACTGTTTGGAGATAATAGTGATCGAGAACGCGCTCAAGCGCTTCCTCCCACATATACGGGACCACCATGTGCTAGTCCGCTCAGACAACATGTCCATGGTGTCCTACGTGAACTGACAGGGTGGTGTCAGATCCAGGAATCTGGGAGCCGTGCACGTGCCAGGCCACCTGAATGTCGGTCCAGACAGACTGTCCAGAGACAACATTCCCCCGGGAGAATGGTTCCTGCACCCCCAGACAGTCCAGCTACTGTGGCACCTGTTTGGCAGGGCGGAAGTCAACCTTTTTGGGTCAAAAGACAACGCTCACTGCCCGACGTTTTTCTCAAAGAGCGAGGACGTGCTGGCCCAAACCTGGCCCAGCCGCCCGCTGTATGCTTTCCCTCCGATCTCGCTGTTACCACAGGTAATCAAGAGGATCAGGGAAACGCGCCACTCAGTGCTCCTCATAGCCCCGTGATGGGAGAACCAAATCTGGTACCCAGAGCTAGTTAGGCTGTCACACTCAGCCCCATGGCCGATCCCAGTGAGGAAAGATCTTCTCTATCAAGCATGCATGCCTGGATAATTAACGGATACCCGTTGATTTGCCAGAAGGGGTCGTAAACACGATCACGCAGTCTAGAGCTCCTTCCACGTGAAGGCTCTATGCGTCTAAATGGTCAGTGTTCTCCAAATGGTGCGCTACTAAGAGCCTGGATCCACACACACGTGGGGTTTCATGGGTGCTCTCCTTCCTACAAGAGCTGTTGAACAAGTGCGGGTCCCCCTCCACGCTCAAAGTGTATGTGGCGGCTATTGCAGCGTTCACGCAATAGGAAGGAGCGAGCTTATCATTCGCTTCCTTAGAGGAGCCAGGATGGTGAACCCCCCGCGGTCCCCCTCAGTTCCTATTTGGGATCTTTCTCTGGTCCTAGAGGCCCTGAAAGCGTTTCCCTTTGAACCGCTAGAATCTGTGGATCTGAAATAACTTTCGCTCAAAACCGTTTTCTGACAGGTCTGTCGTCAGTAAAACGCGTGGGGGATCTACATGCACTGTCTGTTACCTCCGCATGTCTCGAATTCGGACCAAATGACTCCAAAGTCATCCTCAAACCGAGACACGGGTACGTCCCCAAAGCGATTGGCACTCCCTTTAGGGCGCAGATCATCTCCCTGTCAGCACTGCCAGCATCCGATAGTGAGGACAGTGATAACCTCTTATGCCCCGTCAGGGCGCTGAGAGTTTACATCACACGCTCCGCCGCCTTTAGGCAATCTGAGCAGCTCCAGCTCTTTGTTTCGTTTGGTGGGTGCACCAGGGGTCTCGCCACCTCGAAACAGAGCCTGTCCAGATGGATAGTGGACGCTATTGCAGCAGCTTATGCGTCCAAACACCTGCAGTGCCCTTTGGGCATCAGAGCCCATTCCACTAGAGGCATAGCCTCATCGTGGGCTTGGTCCAGCGGGATTTCTATTCACAACATTTGTATGGTGGCAGGCTGGGCCTCCCCCTCTACATACGTGAGATTTTATAACCTGGAAGTTCCCGCCTTGCAGGCTAAACTGATATCAGTTTAAGTGATATGTATGTTCTGCCCAGTCGTTCATGTGCAGACTACTTTCGTGTACTACTAGCTTTTCTGGTGAGCTGCACTAAGGAATGAGATTCTCTATATACAGACCGGTGGAGCCACTCTGTATTTTCCCCATCACGCGCTTGTGCACTGGTGCTGGCCTGTGTTGCTGGCCGCCTATTCTCCACTCAGCTGCGCTAGGGGTTATACTCTCTATACATAGACCAGGTGAAGCCGCTCTATATTCTCCCTATGATGTGCTTATGTACTGTGCCGGCCCGCGCTGCTGGCCACATTCTCCATGCTTATACATAGACCGGCAGAGCCACTCTGTATTCCTATGAAGTGCTTATGATGTGCTGGCCCGCGTTGCTGGCCGCCTGTTCCCGCATGTTGTGTTCCCCGGGCTCCACTGGGACTCATGCAGTGGATGCTCGGCGCGCACGGCATTGACAAGGGGTTCCCGCAGCGTAAGCAACTTACGCAATACGAGAAAACCTCTCGTAAGAGAACGTACTCGGTTACCTAACGTGGCCTCAGTTCTCTCTAGAAGAGGGAACGAGTATTGCGTAACCTGCCGTGTCGCGCCATGAGCTTATTCGCTTCAGTCTATGAAAACCAGAATTTCAGCCTTTCAGCCTCTTTTATACACGCTAGCCACACCCATTCTGCGAAATTCCATGTTAAAACTAGATTCCGCCTCCGCAATTCCGTCCGCGATTCCGTGATCGCGGAAATCATATGGCCCTAAATTTTGACCCACTATGGTTGAAAAAGTATCATTTTGGATAAATAGGGTAAGAAGTTCAATCAATAACTAAGGAATATTGACATTGTTTGTCAAAAAAACTAAAAAAAACCAGGAAATTTACCAAAGCGTGTGAAACTGTTATGATCCTCTTTGCTGTTACATTCACCTCAGGCAAAGGGTCCTCGGAGATGGGACTGACCATGCTATGTCCTGATCTAAATATTCAACTTGGGAAGTTTCATGGTGGTCTCTTTTTGAATATTTTTCCCTATTCACCTGGGTTTTTCCCGTCTTAGAATTTAGAGAACAAATGCTTAATTTGCATAAAAAAATTAAATATCAGACAACTTGCAATGGTGTTTTTCTTAGTTATTATGTAATATGTAATACATCACATATCATATATACACTGGGAACATTTAAGAGTGATATTGATTGAATATGTATGTCGGCCTTAAAAAATGACACAAATAATGCTTAATTTCACCTTAAAAGTTGGTATTTTGCATATATATACATAAAAAAGGCAGTGAGCCTCCATTATATCTTTGCTCTGACCCTTGACTATCGATCTAGAAACTTAATTTCCTCATCTTGATTGCCTACTTACAAAAAAAATAGGGGAAAATGGTCCAACGACTGAGCAAGATAGGAAATTTGGCGGCCATTTTGATATGCAAATTAGAAGGTCAAAAACTCAAAATTTCACTTGGGAACCAGTTTTTTTGGACTCAGCACCCTTGAAATATGTAAGGTAGGCCGGTTCCCGACTTGTACCCATAAATGCTCCTCACTTCTTATAGAAGGCCATTTTTCTGAAATCCGTCTAGTCTATGACTCCGACCCTAAACCTAGCCATCACCGGGGTTTAGACAAATCGTACGAATTCGTAAGAATTAGCCACCTGTCAGGCGTCTTGGAATGTGATTGCGATTTGGAATGTACATATAATTCATACTTACCTGAGTCCACAGTCTGTATTTGTGTGCTTTATTCACTTCCATTATAATGCCAATACTTAGGCTAAAGCAGAATTTTGTTGCATTTTATGTGGCTCATAAGTCAAGTCAAGTTAAGTCACATTTATTTATATAGCACTTTACTATACAGACCGTTTCAAAGCAGCTTTACAGAGATAACAGAAAAATAATGCACAACAGTTTGTTTCCAGAAGAAAATAGTGTCACAGTCTTACAATAAGTAAGTTCAGTGATGTTTCATTTTTGTTTAAAAAAAGTTATTAATTTAGTTCATTTATATATACATACTGTATATAGCCGCTCTGGAGTTAACCGTGATGTCATTGTCCAGCTCAGTTCAGTTCTTGTATAATAGTGTCAAGACAGGCAGATCAATATTATTGTTGAATATTAAATTAAATGTTAAATGTAATGTCCCCAACTAAGCAAGTCAAGACACTGGCAACAAAGGTGGAAAAAGGTAACAGTGGCAAGGAACCAAAACTCCATCAGGTGGCGGAACGGAAAAACAAAAACCTTGGGAGAACCCAGGCTCAGTCGGGGGGGCCAGTTCTCCTCTGGCCAATGAACGAACAATGTATGATTATGATTCCGGCAGCATTATAGGTCAGAAGTCAGATTGGTTTGGAACAATCAGAATATTTTTGTTTTGCTTTTTTTTGCAGCCTTGGCTAAATGGAGTATACACGAGACTAGATAATGATCTGAGATGTCATCGCTCTGCTGTAGAATTTCAACAGCATTAACATTGATTCCATGTTACAATATTAGATCTAGAGTATGATTATGACAATGAGTGGGTCATGACACGTGTTGTCTAACTCCAATAGAGTTCAGAATGTCCCTAATGCCAATAATGTGTGTTTTTCGTTATCTACATGTATATTAAAATCATCAACAATTAGGGCTTTATCTGCAGCCAATACTGACTCCCAAAAAAAATTTAAATCAGCAAATTGTTTGATAAAGTCTATGGGCCCTATTTTAACGATCTGAAACGCAAGTATCAAGCGCGAAACCCAAGTAACTTTGTGGGCGGGTCTTGGGCGCTGTTGCTATTATACCGGCGGGATAAATGACTCTTGCGCCCGACGCAAATCTAAAATGGGTTGGTCTGAAGTAGCTTCATTATTCATAGGTGTGGTTTGGGCGTAACGTGAAATAAACCAATCAGAGCGACATCTCACATTCCCTTTAAGAGCAGGCTTGTTCCATGGTGGATTGATATTATAACGGCGGATTTGCAGGCGCACGCCAGGAGCGGTTCACAGCCGAGGAGGCCGACGTTCTCGTCAGGGCCATAAAACACAGAGAAGTGACATTGGGGATGGGAGAAACCCTCCCAAATTAGCTTCGGTTAAACGGGCGTATAAAAATGTGGGTAAATGAAATGTGTAAGCTAGATTTATGCCTATTTTTTCACATCTTCATGGACACAACAATGATTTCCCTCGTGTGTTAATATTTTTCCTTATAATAATGTATGGTTTTCTAAAAATGAGAACTGCTGCGTCTGTGTTTAGATGAAATAAGCAAAGTGCATGCACACGCTACATTGATTATGGCCAAGCATGCGCCCTTAAAATAGCATATGAATAACATGCGCAACACGGAAAAACGGAAAAACCTAGTCTAAAGTCAGTGTCGGAATTGTTTTCTAAACCTGCAAAATAGCATCAGGGAACGTTTGTGCCGGAACACGCCTCCTCTTTGCGCTGAACTGCCCCCGGGAGCGCAAATACATTTCCTAGTTTACCGACGTGCGTCTGTGGAGGGAAAAGTCCACTGTGCGCGGGTGTAAAATAGGAATGATAAATGCTTCAGTGTACAAAGTTAATTGCGCTGGGTGCAAGATACGGCCCTATACGCGGACTGTTGAGCAGACGCGTCTCAAGCCTATTAGTGATCCAACGCTGGATACTCTTAAAGGTACGTCCGTGGATCACGGCTGAACGCGTCTTCTCCACACTCACTTACAAACAAACATCTTTTTTTCGCCTATCGTGCGTCTACTCTACACCCCTACCACTAAAAAAAAAAATTAAAAAAATAAATAAATAAATAAACGGATTATATCCAAGACTTCAGTCATAAACTAGTATTAATATTAATAGCATCACTGGTAGCTTCGTTGCTAACTCACTGTCCACCTGTTAAAATGGCGAATATATCAGATGTAAGTAGTCTACCTTTTGGTGCAGGTGAGGACACATTTGAGCTGCACGCACTGCAGTCTGAGCTGGAAGCTGTTGAGAAACAGATCCACGACCTTTTATTGAGACAGGCTGAGCTGAGAGACCGGTGTTTGGCTCTTGAAACATCACGCGCCGATGCACACAAATCAGTGTTTAACGTTACTAACCTGACCGCGTCTACTCCGTGCGTTCCTCAGCATCGGTCGCAATCAGCCATGGTCTCGTTCACTCCGGCTCCAACACGCCACCACGAAGCCTGGGTGGTTCCGCAGCGGAAGACGCGAGTCAGGTTTAGACCAAGACTTTCTCCGACCCTCCCGGTTTTCGAGTTATCCACACAAAACCGCTTCTCCCCTCTACGCGAAACAGAACGCGATGCTGTGATCATCGGCGATTCCATCGTTCGGCACGTACACGCTACGTTAGGTAAAAGTAAGGTGCACAGTCACTGCTTTCCTGGTGCTCGTGTTTCTGAAATCGCTGCTCGCGTTCCCGAGATCCTGAACGGTGACGAGCGCGTCGGAACTGTGGTCCTGCACGCGGGAGTGAACGACATCAGGCTGCGCCAGACGGAGATTCTGAAGAAAGACTTCAGGAATCTAATCGATACGGTACGCAGCACATCGCCTGAAACAACGATCATTGTGTCAGGACCGCTTCCTTCAGCAGATTATTTGCGCTAAATGAATGGTTAATGTCATGGTGCAATGAGCAGAAACTGCTCTTTGTAAATAATTGGAATCTGTTTTGGGAGCGTCCTAGGCTTTTCCGTGCTGATGGCTTACACCCAAGCAGATTCGGAGCGGATCTTCTGTCAGATAACATCTCCAAAATGTTAAATACCCTTTGACTAGTAACCAAAAGTCCAAATCAAAGTCTCTGCTGCACCAATTTAACTGATATAAATACTAGTGTAGAACATTGCATAGAAACCGTGTCTATTCCTCGTTTAGTGAGATCAAATAATAAATCTACTGCAGGATCTAGGAAAAATCTGATTGTTATTAAAACAGAAAATGTTGCTATTGGTAAACAAAAACTATTTCTAAAGCTAGGTCTTCTAAACATTAGATCACTCACACCTAAGGCAGTTATTGTAATTGAAATAGTCACAGATAATAGCTTCGATGTACTTTGCCTTACTGAAACCTGGCTTAAACCAAATGATTATTTTGGTATTAATGAGTCTACTCCTCCTGGATACTGTTATAAGGATGAGCCCCGTCTGATTGGTCGTGGCGGAGGTGTTGCAACCATTTATAAAGATATTCTAAATGTTACTCAGAAAACGGGTTATACGTTTATTTCATTTGAAGTACTTGTACTAAATGTTACGCTCTTAGATGTTAGAAAAACATCCCTATTATCTCTAGCCTTGGCTACCGTATATAGACCGCCAGGGCCTTACGCTGATTTCCTAAAAGAGTTTGCAGATTTTCTCTCAGACCTATTAGTCAATGTCGATAAAGCATTAATTGTTGGAGATTTTAACATACACGTAGATAATCCAAATGATGCGTTAGGAGCTGCGTTTACAGATTTATTAAATTCATTTGGGGTCAAGCAAAACGTCACCGGACCAACACATCGTCTTAATCATACACTCGATTTAATTATATCACATGGAACCGAGCCAACCGATATAGTTATCATTCCACAAAGTGATGATGTCACTGACCACTACATGGTAACTTGCATATTACGTACTGCTGTAATATGTCATGCGGCGCCGCGTTATCAACCAGGCAGAACAATCCTCCCATCCACCATAGATAATTTCTCAAATTGCTTATCTAATCTGTCTCAGCTGCTGCCTGGACCCAAACAAACAGATGAACTAGAAGAACTAACTAGCACTATGAGCACCATTCTCTCTAGAACATTGGATGTGGTTGCACCTATTAAATTAAAAAAGGTCAGAGAGAAAAATAAAGCACCATGGTATAACAATACTACGCATGTTTTAAAGAGAGAAACCCGTATTTTAGAGCGTAAATGGAAACAAACTAATTTAGAGGTCTTTAGAATCGCGTGGAAAGACAGTATGTCACGTTATAAAAAGGCCCTAAAAGTGGCCAGGGCTGAGCACCTCCGCAAACTAATAGAAAACAACCAAAACAATCCAAGGTTTTTATTTAACACCGTGGCTAGACTAACAAATAAACAGACGTCACCCGAACAAAATATCCCGTTACAGTTCAGTAGTAATGATTTCATGAACTTCTTCACTGAGAAAATAGAAAGCATCAGAACCACAATTGTAAACGTTCAATCTTCAATCGCGCCTTATAATTCAGCTTCAATTATCACCCTGCAAGAACAATTACAGTGCTTTACAACTATAGAACAAAAAGAGTTAAATAAACTTATCACTTCATCTAAAACAACAACATGTTTATTAGATCCTATACCAACTAAACTACTGAAAGAAGTGTTACCTGTAGTGGAAGAGCCTCTCCTCAATATTATTAACTCGTCTTTATCTTTAGGTCATGTTCCAAGAACATTTAAACTGGCAGTTATAAAACCTCTCATTAAGAAACCACAATTAGATCATAATAATCTAGCAAATTATAGACCCATTTCAAATCTTCCATTTATGTCTGAAATATTAGAAAAAGTGGTGTCTGCTCAACTGGGCTCTTTCTTGCAACAAAATGATATCTATGAAAAGTTTCAGTCTGGATTCAGACCGCATCATAGCACTGAAACTGCGCTCGTTAAAATCACAAATGATTTACTTTTAGCTTCTGACCAAGGCTGTGTCTCAATACTAGTTTTACTTGATCTTAGTGCTGCGTTCGATACTATAGATCATACATTACTCTTAGATCGACTACAAAATTATACTGGTGTTCAAGGACAAGCACTAAGCTGGTTCAAATCATACCTATCTGACCGCTACCATTTTGTCTATTTAAATGGAGAAAAATCGATCATAACTCCAGTAAACTATGGAGTGCCGCAGGGATCTGTATTAGGCCCTCTGTTATTTTCCATATATATGATGCCACTTGGAAATATTAACATGGAATTAGTTTCCATTGTTATGCTGATGACACTCAAATATATATTTCATCACGGCCGGATGAAAACGCTAAATTTTCCAAATTGACAGAGTGTGTTAAAGATATAAAAGATTGGATGACGCGTAATTTTCTTTTATTAAATCCAGACAAGACAGAGGTAATACTTATCGGTTCAAAAAACCGCCCACAAAACCTCGCACAATACAACTTTAACATCATAGGATGTCCTGTTACTTTATCCTCTACAGTAAAAGACCTGGGTGTTATACTCGATTGCAACCTGTCTTTTGAAAATCATATTTCATATGTTACAAAAACAGCCTTTTTCCACCTTAGAAACATTGCTAAGCTACGTAATATGCTATCAGTTTCTGATGCAGAAAAGTTAGTTCATGCATTCATGACCTCGAGACTGGATTACTGTAATGCTTTATTAGCTGGTTGTCCTGCATCCTCAATAAACAAGCTACAGTTAGTCCAAAATGCCGCCGCTAGAGTTCTTACGAGATCAAGAAAATATGATCATATAACACCGATTTTATCATCACTGCATTGGTTACCTATAAAGTTCCGTATTAATTACAAGGTATTGCTACTGACTTATAAAGCCCTAAACGGCTTAGCTCCAGTCTATTTAATGGATCTTCTATCACCCTATAATCCATCGCGCTCTTTAAGATCACTAAATTCAAGGCTTTTGGTCATACCTAGGATATCCAGAACCACCAAAGGAGGGAGAGCATTTTCACATTTGGCTCCAAAACTCTGGAATAGTCTTCCTGATACTGTTCGTTGCTCAGACTCGCTCTCCCAGTTTAAAACTAGATTAAAGTCGCATCTCTTCAGCCAGGCATTCATATAATCCTACAGATCAAACTACAATCCGTCCTCTAGCTCATAAATGCCAGAGGAGAACTGGCTCCCGACTGAGCCTGGGTTCTCCCAAGGTTTTTTTTTTTTTTCTCCATTAGGTCACCTGATGGAGTTTTAGGACACCATTAGGTCACTTGATGGAGTTTTTCGGTTCCTTGCCACTGTTGCCTTTGGCTTGCTCAGTTGGGGATATTTTGGGGATATTTAATCTAATTTTATCAATCAATAAATTCCTCTTGAAACAAACTTTGTTGTATTATTTTAATTTAATACTGTGAAGCTGCTTTGATACAATCTGTATTGTGAAAAGCGCTATACAAATAAACTTGACTTGACTTGACTTGACTATATGGTGCCCTGGTGGCCTGTATACGGTAGCTAGCACAAATGTCAAGCGCGATTTATCATTTACACTAGATAGTGTTACATTAAGCACCAACACTTCAAAAGAATTATATTTGAAACTAGACTTCTCAATAATTCTGAAGATATTACTATAGATTACAGCAACACCACCCCTTTTCCTTTCAGACGTGGCTCGTTTTTATAACAGTAATCTTGCGGGGTGGACTCATTTAAAGTAATGTAATTGTCTGGTTTTAGCCAGGTTTCTTTCAGACACAACACGTCTAGGTTATAATCTGTAATCATATCATTAGCAATAATTGCTTTTAAAGTAAGGGATCGAATATTCAGCAATCTGAGCTTTTTCATTCGTTCATCTGTATTTTATCTATTTTTTATTTGTTGAACATCGATACAATGTTTACCCTTAAATGGGTTTGGGAGTTTTTTGTATTTCCTAATTCAGGGAACAGACACATTGAAAGAGTCTTTATGTGATGGGATTCATCTGACCTCAGTGACGTGAGACAGCTAGCAGATGGTCGGTTTAGCCATTCTGTCTGCCTCCTGACCTGAGCCCCAGATTGTCATGTTCGAGCTGTAAGATTATGTGCCATATTACTAGAGAGAAGAGCAGCACCATCCAAGGAGGGATGAATACCATCTCTTTTCAACAGGTCAGGTCTGCCCCAAAAACCTTTCCGATTGTCTATGAACCCTATATTATTTTGCGGACACCACTTAGACAGCCAGCCATTGAGTGAGGACAGTCTACTAAGTATCTCATCACTCCTGCGAACAGGAAGGGGGCCAGAGCAAATTACAGTGCCTGACATCTTACTTGCGAGTTCACACACCTCTTTAACGCTAATTTCAGTGATTTCCGACTGGCGAAGTCGAACATCATTAGCCCCAACGTGAATAATAATCTTAGATAATTTACGATTAGCATTAGCCAGCACTTTAAAAATTTGTCTGTTTCACTGAGTGGGGATAATCTATTTGTTATTGTAATGGGGACAGACGAGCGGTGTTTTGTCCCGTGACTACAGCGTCTCACGGTGACCCAGTTGTCCTGCTGCACGGGCTCTACAGCCGGAACTGAACAATGTACAGAGTTCACTAAGCTAGTCGCATCCTGGGCTGAGTTTCCCGATAACGTTGTCTCTTAGCGCGCTACGAAGACTCTTAAGGTATAACTTAACTGAAGGTATACCATTTCTAGGCGTGTTCCCTGAACTATGCCTTAGGAAGCTGCTTAAGATATACCTTCTTACGTGCGACGTTACCCGGCGCTGTCCGTGGCGATGGTGCTGAATTGGTTGATATCGATGGCTCGAGAATCAATTATTCTCTCGTGCAGGGGCTGTTTATGTGAGAAAGCGGTGTTCTTTATAAAATAAGCACTTCATAAATAGTTGAAATTGCATTTATTAGGACTCATGGGATATTATAAAAAATAACCCAAACTATAATAGCCTATAATAGCCTTGCCTACATATTTAAAAATTGTATCATATATTGCTGCCATAATAACCATTTCAGCTATTTATGTGCTTTCTTCTCTTTCCTATTTTTGTTCGCTGAGATTGAGCTGTGATGAAATATTGTTCTTGTAAATACTTTCCAGCATTTCAGTAATAAAAGTGTACGTCATGTACGGTGCTCGTCAGTGATCAAAAAGGATTTAAACAGTGGATTTTGAATCTCTTCTTGTAAACTCGGAGATGTGGATTCAGACGGCAATTAAATTACCACACAACCTGTACTAATTTGGCCAGGGATTTTTACGCGAGTTGGGTGAGAAAAAACACTGATATTATGGATTGGACGGCACTAAAATAACCGACTTACTGTACGAGCCCATGAGAAACAATATTAGCGTCCAAATAGGACTTAACTGACAGTAGCCTATGCTTTCACTGGCATTTAAAAGCGCTCTTTAATTAAAATAAATGTAAAAAATTGTATTATATACTGTATAATAATATAATTAAAATTCTATTAACAATCAGTGTAATGACAATTTTATTCTTTGCATGAAAACACTTGAATTAGCCTAACTGAACACTGTCTGGGTGTATTAAAACTTCAGAATTATATTCATATAGACCTGCAACAGTGATAAGGTAAAGCTAAGAGTGGTCCAGACCAACCTTCCGAAAGTATGACTTACAGAAGGTATACTTAACTAAGAACGTTTCGGGAAACACGTATTAATGATAAGGTACAGCTTAAGGTGTAACTTAAGAACAGTAGAAGAAGGTTTCGGGAAACCCAGCCCAAAGCAGTATCTAAAGCCCTTGCATTCTTAATATCCTCGATTAAAGTTTGGATGCGTGTCTCTAGTTCTGAAATCTTCTCCGTCAGCCTGACTATCTCCCTGCATTTATCACATGTGTAGTCCTCACCGCTGACAGAGAAGGTTATACTATACATGTGACACGAAGTGCAAGTGACAATAACAGGAGAAGACATTACTCATTGTGTTTGTTGACTGATCCTACTTACCACAGTTGTTTGATGGACTCGTAAAAGGCGCGAGTGTGCATGAGACGGCAAGCACGATGGCAGGTCAACAGGCTAGCGAGATACTAGCGTGTTGTGCTAGCGATAACGATTTAGATAAAAGCTAGTGATGTCAGATTAATGTGATAGGCAATATTAGACAATATCTAATATATGTTGATGAATAAGTTATATTTAGCAATTTAAACAATAAGGAATGATAGTAAATAGAGATTCAAAGCAGAAAGCTATACAGAGCATACAGACGCAAACCGGCTGCAAGGCAGACATGAGCAATCGATCCCCAATTCCCAAGGAGGCAGCTAAAATCACTTCTGCATTTCTGATACGACAATTGCTTTTATTTAAGGAATTTTAGGGGGCTTCCAAACTTTTGGATGATGTAGTTAAGTTTGGGAAATTTAATTTAATGTGATTTGAACGATAAGATGCATATAGTCAATTCACCTAAAAGCCCCTTTAGTGCTCCTCTCACACATGCTCGTAGCAAGGGAACTGCCATGCTAGCCAACCAAAGTGGTCCCATAAATTTGATCACATTAAATTCCCAATTATAGGACAGGGAAAATGACTTTGCATCCTGCTAAGCTACAAGCTACTTGTATTTTAAGCAACATTCAAGCTACCCTTTTGAAAAAGTAGTTAGCTACACTACAAACTAAATTGCTAAATTGGAAAGTGACATTTTAGGACAACGTGTTGGCCTCCGTTTGTTTGGCTGTAAAGCAGTGAGAAAAAATAGTGTTAGCATGCAGCATTTTGTTATGCTATACTGTTTATATATATATATATATATATATATATATATATATATATAACAGCAGAACCACTGAAAAATGTAGTCAGGCTAGTAGCGTTGTTACTCCCCAACACTAGTGATTTATTTGAATTTGGATTGATGAAAAAGGTCTATTTAACATTGGCCAATTGAATATCAACATTTAAAGACATCAGCTGTTCATCTATTACTCAGAAGCCTAGTAGGTCTCTGTATTTAATATTTGAATGCCATAGCCTTGGGCATTACCGTTTCTTTGCTCACAGTGCTGGTAGATTTGCAAAGCTTTATTCGACGATACTAGCATATCATGATGTTTAATGAATGGTTTTGGAAACTAGCTCCAGAGAGAACTCATTTCTCTACCCTGAGCCGGCTGCTTATTTATACACACTGCTCTTTGATTCTTCAAGATTGGGTGCATCCGAATTCATTTAGTTTTCATTCAGTTGTCCTTTGAGTGCAACTGCAGTCAATATCCCATTTTTCCTTGCTTTTCTTTTTCTATGTAATATGCAGTGAATTAGTCTAGCCAGCTGTTCGCTGGAAACCAGACGCTAAACAATGTCTCATCCTCTCACCAACTGTGAAGTTGCGGTGGAGTAACCCAGCAAGGCATCATTAGCATTAAAGTGTCGTCTCCTGCCTTCTCATTCCCCTCTCCACCCTGATTACGACCTGTATCAATCATTAGCCCGCCGTTCTCCTACCTATGCCTCCTACCTCCGTCGCTTCCCCCTTTAGTGCGCTTCTGGCGCTCACTAGCAGCAGGGGAACTGCCATGGTAGCGACCCATAGCGCTGTTAGTCTCGATGCCCTCTGCCAGTGTGCCAGCCAGGGGGCTTAATTACACTTGATTACCTGCTGGAGTGTCTGCGGACCACCGGTCGGCAGCGGGGAACTGTTTGATAGCACAATTAGTTGCACTAGGAAAAGCCCCAAGGACTTTAAGATGTTGCACGTTCATTGCACCAACCTACAGCTAGTACATGAGTCCTTCATTGTTGATTTCTCAGAAATGCCTTTGAATTGACGGTCTGTTTGTTGATGATAAAGGTTTTGAATTGATGTCATTTTTAGTCCGATTTGGGATTTGGGGGGTTGACGGTAAAGTCAAACAATCCTTTTCTTTCAAATCTCTCACATAAGCAATGGTTTGGAAAACTAGCCATAAAGTCAACATGAAATGTAGTTTGCAACCCGTTTTAGGTTTGTGATGTGAAATCTGTTTTCAGGACATTCATAAAAAAATAAAAATAATAAAAAGGTTATAAAAAAGGAGTTTATAGTTAATTATATAGGAGTTGATTGGATTGTGAAAAGTGGGCGGTCCATATTAGAATGAAGTAAGGTGGTTAAAGGGGAGGGGCTAAATCACCATGAGCTTGGTGATGTCATCAAAAATGAACGTTGGTTTAGAGGCGGAGCAAGTTATATGATTTTGATTAAAGATTACATTGCTGGTTTTGTTAATTGGGAATTAAATGGATCATCAAATAAGGTAGACTATATATATAGGAATGAAGCAAAGTGGTTGAAGGGGAAGGGTTGAAAAGTATGGGCTTGCTGATGTCATCAAAAATGGAAAGTTTTTTTAGAGGCTGAGCAAGTTATTTTATTTTGATGAAAGATTATGTTTCTAGTTCTGAAAAAAGTAGGCTGGATATATCAGAATGAAGCAAAGTGTTTAAAGGGGAGGGGCTATAAAGTATGGGTTTGGTGATGTCATTGAAAATGGAAAGTTGCGTTTGAGGCGGAGCAAGTGTCACGGAACACACTTGGGAAACAGAGAGATCCATGAACAGTATTTTTAATATGAGGGCAATCCAACTCATAGTCGTCCATGCAAGGGTCAAAATCCATCATAACAGTCCAAATACAAAAGAAACAAACAAGAACAGACCAGAAACACAGAACAGAAGTGTTGTGACATATAATAATGACTCCGTCACAAACACTAAAACAGACAGGCTTATATACACAGGGAAATGACAATGCTAATAGGGAATAGGCTGAGTGCAATGATTAGTGACAAGGGACAGCTGAGTGCAATGAGGAAACAAGGATCGTGGGGAATGTAGTTCAGAATGTGACAGACACCGTGGGGAAGGAGGACATCTAGTGGTAACCAGGGAACACAAACCAGACACTGTGACAGCAAGTTATTTTATTTTAATAAAAGATTACGTTTCTAGTTTCGTTAACTGGGAATTGATTGGATCATGAAAAAAAAAAAAAGTCCAGTACAAACATGATTGAAGGAGAGGAGGGGCTGAAAAGTAAGAGACCTTGGTGATGTCATCAGTCATTTTCGAGGTGCAACAAGTTTTTGCACTTTAATGAAATATTCAGAAACAGAAACTTGCATGAAGAAAGCAAAAACCAGGTCCATTCTGATTTCACGTTTACTTTAACATGTTAAAATGTATGCGGAAGAGAGAGGAACAGGCTCATTATTACCAGCTCTGCCGTTGGATACTGGCTTGAGTCCCATCCGATTAGAGGAATGAAATCTCGCCACTTTAGCGAAGGCACTGAGGCCGTTGAGCCAAACTTCATTAGCATACTGAAAGAGACGTAGGGCGTTTTGGGCAAGCACCGCCCTGCCCTAATGCCTGCCTCAGTACTAATTAGTTTTGATCAGTGAAATTGACTTTGCTGATAAGAGAGTTGTTTGATGTGCCGCCAGCTCTGACTTTGTTTTCATTCGATTTATTATTTCATCTGTGTATTGTGGCTGCTTTCTCTGCGTGTTTTTTCATTTTATGTGCCCCATGCGGCAGTTAATTGCAAACCTATTTTTCTGCCTTGTTAATGGCTTTGATGTGTGTTTCAAATTCTCTGCATTTTTCCAGATAGCAGAATTGACAAGTTTTCAGAGCAGTGCGGCTTGATCTAGCCTAACCCCATGTCAAGTCGGCATATTTTTCACCTGTTTGTTCAATGTGTGCAAGGGAGAGCGAAATCAAGTTTGCATGCATGTCACATCGGGTTGAGGAAGATAATGAGATGAAGGCACAGATTATATAGATTAACAACGTATCTGTAATAGAAGTAAAACAAAAGGAAATACCAGAAAAGGAACAAAAGGGCTCAAAATACACAGGGCAATGAACATAATACAAAACAGGTGAACTATAATCAATCATATAATGAATAATCATGACAACTAAATACAAGCGGTAAACAGGAAAACAAAGAGAAGCAAACTAAAAGTCCTTGATAATGAAACGAAGGCTGAACGTGACAGTATACTGTAAGGAAACGTTGTTTTCTGTTTAAGTAAGTTCATTTAGATGTCTCAGGGCAACGTTGTACTAAAAACTGAAAAGTTTTTCCTTTGCTTTTTTCGTGTACAGATGACAACATTTTAAAAACAATCCCGTTCTCATGGATCCGTGAAAACAACTAAAAACGCTGTATTATTCATGCCAGGCCAGTAGGTGGCGATGTCACTTTGTAAAGAAACACACGCGTCTATAGACTAAACACGTAACACACGTGCACATGATGTCGCTGTTTTCACAAATTCACGTTTTTGTATTTTATACGGAGACAATAACGGTATCATTTTCAAAAACTTGCACTTTGAAACCCGACTTCAAAAGGTTAACTAAAACAGACTTAAATAATAAAATAATTTCTGTTAATTGAAATAAGGCTTTAATAAAATAATAGATAAAAAGCTTTTAAAAGCTTAAATTAAAATTAGAAATGTTGACTTGGCAACTAACTGAAATAAAACAAGTTTAAGTGTAAGTATTAAAAGGACTAAATCTGAAATAAAAATAGATTAAAGCTAAATAGAAACATTTTTAAAAAAAGCATATTGCAAAGACAAAATCACATAACACAACAAAATACTAAAACTTAAACAAAAATTAAAACTAACAATATAAAAATAAAAGTGCATTAAAAATATAAATAAATACTATAATAGCATAAAATTAATAGTAAAATAACACTGTTCCAAACCATAGTTGTTTAAAAAGTGTGTACTTTATTCTGTACTTGTGAAGGAGAATTTTCAAGAAACTTCTCAATTTTTTTTATATATATATATATATATATATATATATTTTTTTTTGTTTGTTTTGTTTTTTTGACATTATATTTAGCCCATTTAAAAATGTTTCACTATTTTTGAGAAGTTATAATAAAATAAACTCAAAACTGTCAAACGTTTTCTTTAAGGGGTACCCCTATAGCATTAGAGTAGAAATAATAACTAACTTCAATTTAAATAAACATGAAACTTACCCATTTTACCTCGATAATGTGACATATTTCAGAGAGAATCATAATGTTCATGAGGAAAAAAATGGGTCTGATCTAAATATTTTATTTATTTATTTTTTTGGAACTGATTGGATTGTGAAAAGTGTCTTTGGTTGGAGAAAAGTCTTATTAGCGGAAAAAGAAAGTCATTTTAGAATGAAGCCAGGTGGTGAAAAAAGGCCTTGGTGAATCGATTGGATCATAAAAAAAGATAAAGGGGAGGTGCTTAAAAGTAAGAGACCTTGGTGATGTCATCGGAACAGGAAAGTCGTTTTAGAGGCGCAACATGTTTTTACACTCTGATGAAAGATCACTTTGGCAAGTTTTTTATATTATTATTTTTTGAATGGAACAGAAACTTGCATGAAGAAAGCACAAGGTCCATTCTGATTTCACGTTGACTTTAGCATGCTAAAATGCATTACTTATGTTTGTGATCTTAGATACACAAGGTGTAAAACCTGATTTAATTCAATGGTTTTTACGGGGCGTGCTCTGTACTGATTTATTTCTCTACAGTGTCAGATTTCAGACCACCATTTTATTCCGGACTAAAGTCACTTTTAAATAAAAAGTCACGAGTGTTAAGAACAGACGTCTCACAGGTGCCCATGTTTATTTGTGTTTCATAGACGTGTGTGTGTCACTAACCTGCTTTGGCTGTGTGTTTTACTCTCAGGACGAAGGAGACTAAGAGATGGTGCCGCTGTCAGTCACGTGAAGCTCACTGTGTCCTCGGGCTCCTCCTGTCCTCCCTGGTGCCCGGGACAGCTGTCGCAGGAGCAGAAGACACCTCCTCTGACAGGACAGTGATCTCTCGGCCTCCAGGCTGCAGTAACACTACACCAGCCAGCCAGCTGAGAAACGGCTCAAACTCCTGTGCCAAAAGCCGAATACAAACCGCTCACTCTCACCCAATTATCCATCTGGCAGCCACTGTACAATACTATTCTCAGTGTCCCCAATGCCCTAAATATATTATAACTGTATAGGTTTTCCGTTTTCTTCTATATATAAAAAAGCCATGACCTCAGATCTCATCGTAAACAGACGATACATATAAACATTTCCTTTTCCAAATACTTTGGGGATGGTATGTCATTACATACTGTATGTTACATATCACATGACAGGCCTGACGTCCAAAAATAACGTCCATTATCGTTGGTGAAACATACATGGGCTCCCAGAAAAGTGACAAAAAAGTAAATAATTATTGGTACTGTAACGCTTCATTTTACTGTGTCTCTGTTACATATATTACATGTTCTTAATATAATAAATGTAGTTATGCATAATTACAAGCAACTAACCTAAAACCAAACCCTACCACTAACCCTAGAGTAAGCACATGTTGTTAATGAATCTTACTCAGTACTTATTATGTATAGTTACACTGTAACAAGAGCACCTTAAGGTGTCATTGTTATTAATGTTATTAATTATATATTTAAGAACTGAGTAATATTAAGCAACTACATGTACTTACTATAGGGTTAGGGTTCGGATTAGGATTTGGTCGAGGGTTAGTTGCATGTAATTATGCATAATTTACTGTTATTACTATGGTAAGTACATGTAACATGTAACAAGGACACTGTTAAATAAAGTGTTACCAAAAAGTTTAACCTAGTTATATGTCTTTTCTTGGTGTTGTAGAAGAAAATTGTAAAAACAACATATAATAAAATAATGATATAAGGATAGATGGTAAATAAGTATGTCTAAAAATATGTTAAAAATCTAGTTTAAACATGTGCCAGGTTGTTAGAAATGTAACACAAAGTATGTGGGTTTCATACTTTAACCTTTAAATGCAAATCTTGACCCAGACATCAACATATAGTGTCGGCCCGGATCCGGGTGGTGGAATCCATGTGTACCAAATGTGGGCCGGATCTGGGCCGACACTATGTTGCTGTCTGGGATGGGCCTGGGACATCATCCACTACTCTCCCCCCCTCATTATTTTTTTTTTTACATTTTTTTTTTTTTTTTTTTTTGACTTCCACCTTCTTAGTATTTCTCAATCTATTCATTATCAACAATATAACAAGAAAATTGATTTTTAATTGATTTTATTCCAAAAAAATGTCTATAGGGTCGCTAGTGACCCGAGGTATGTAATAGTGTAAGTATTTTTTTTCTGTGCAGCAATAATGAATCTCTGACATCTCAATAAGTGGAATTTACATTTATTCCCCAAGGTGGCAATGTCTGATACACAATGATGATGTGATGCATCACGCATAGTAATTAATTACTATGTGATAATTATCACAGCCATAAATCAAAAGAATACACAAGTATCATCAGCAAATCTTGAAATAGCCCAGCGATTTACAACAGAGCAGGTAATCAAATATCAGTTGACGGTGGATTTAATGACGAAGCTGTTAGCGAACAAAATGATTTTAAACATGATTAAAACTGAGAGTAATGTATCGAATGTTTCAGAACCCGAATACGAGCCAGATGCTGAATGATCTGGGGAAATGAGTCCTAATGACTACAGTGATGATGGTGGAGAAGCAGCAGCTCTAAACAAACCCTTCCCAGTTCCAACAAACAACGAAATACCATTGGGGCAGTTTAGAGGTACATCCATGTTAGATATAGAGACGGGGCACTAAAGACCCGAATATGGAATAATGAGTGCCAAAACATTCATGCATTTAAGGGTAAAAAAAACTAAACAAAAAAAATACCTTTATTTATTTTCCACATTTATGTTTTTTTAAAATGTCAATTGATTTAACCATCAAGAACAAATAGTTTCCTTACAACTTGAATGCACACATGTGAGTGTGCAGATCTTAATTTATTTTTATTTTTTTCAAAATCATTTTATTTGATCAATTTAATTTTCTTGGAGTTACACCTTTTGACATCCATGAAGTAACCTTTCTACTGTATGTCATAAAAGGTTGAATTATAATTTTGTTAAATATTATTATTATTATTATTATTAATTGTTTATTTAAGGTGATGGTTTTATTTTTTATTTTATATTGAAGCATGATTGTGTCACTGAATTTATAATAATAATATTACTATTGTTATTGTTAATTAATTAATGTATATATGTATTTATTTACTGTTTTTTAACACAACAATAATATTCAGCAGGCAACTGAAATTGACCCTTAAAAACAATTTTAATAAATATTGCTCATTAATGAACCATTCATTTGGAATTTAATCATTGATGAGTGTGTGCTAAACACTTAAAAAAAAAAAAATTAAAAAAATAAACATTCACATCAGCAAACTATACCCCCAAAAAAATAAAAAATAAAAAAATAAAAAATTAAATCAGATGAAAATTCTGTGTTTCAATGAGTTTTCACAGTAGATTAGTGGAAGATTATTCATTTTCGTAATCCAGGTTTCAATTATTATGTCCTCTGGTTTATCATCCATTTGTATTGAACTCATTGATTTATCAGCATATCTGTATTCTGCTTTGGGCCGCTAGTTCACAGCTGTGATGAATGTGTGTTGTTGGCAGGTGGTCACACACATACACACTCACGCATGCTGTGACACTCTTGAACTGTCAGCTCCTTTCAACAAATCGAGCCAGATTCACCAGATTTCACTTTCATGCCGATGTGGCTTTCCCCCCTCCTTTTCTGTTGAAAGACTTGATGGTGAATGTTTAGCAGAATCTCTGTATATCTGACAAGCTCAGTTGGCAGTAACAGTGTCAGTAAACTTCATAAAGCGACGTCCATAAACCTTTTATGTCGAACTCATCTGTGCTTTGAGAAAATTCAATTGTTATAAAACTCAATAACTGTGCGTTGCTGTCTGAAAAATGTGACAGCATCTGCCACACCAATAAAAATATGACCCATATACTGAATCCATTTTGTCATTCAAATTGAACATTGCTGATCTCTGAGCATCATGTTTGGACATCCCCGCACAGGCCCGCAGTCTTGGCTGCATTTATTATCGGGAGCTCTAAGATGATCCAGGTGTTTTTTATAGGATTACCAATGCCTTTAACAGCTCTTTACGACCTGCGGGGTTGCGTTAAAGATCCAGACAGTGCGTATGAAAGAAATAAACCTTTGTGACTAATGGCGTTTGTTATGCAAAGGGCTCTGCTCCCACTCCGCTTTATGTGTGTGTCCCTGCGCGTGTAAATAAATATGAAAAATTACTTGTGCTTTTATCAACTCCTCAGGCTCCCGAGGACGCTTATTCCATGCATAATGGCTTTCCCCTCCAAACGATTTCCCTGTTATCTCTCTCCTCTGATGCTCCTTATTAAAACCCACTTAAATCAAACGAGATTGTACCTTTAGAGTCACTGGCACAGGAAGCAGTTTTTATCCTTTTTAATTTAATCCAAACAATTTCATTGCCTTTAATTTGCTGCACTATTACTATCGCAATTTAGCCAGTGGCAGCTGAGTACGGCCACATTAAACAAACCTCACCGCGGCCGTCCTGCTGAAAATTCCCGGTTTATTCCTCGTGCGTGGGGGCTTGGCCGGTATACTCAAACAGCGGAACCATAAGCAATTTTCCTGGCTCTTATTAGGTACACAATATGCAGCGTCTTTGAGTTTGCTGGAACAGAAAAAGTCATTATTGGCTAAACAGAAGGAAATGAAACGAACTCACTGTACGTCCAGAGCCTTAACATGTAAGCTGCGGTCATGCGTTCTGTTGCTTTCAACAAATTCACAGTCCATCTGGGTTGTAAATTGGGTGGGCTGATCCTGTTTCTGCTCCGTTAGATGCAGGATATTGGTATTAATTGTAGGCAGAGTTCCACTTTTTCCCCATTTTTTTTTAAGGAGGAACACCAAGGATATCATTGGTGTTTTTGTTGATCAATTACGGATTTCCAGGGTCTTAAACCTGTTTGTTTGTGTAAACAGTGTCGATCTGGGACTGCGAAGCTTCCAAGATTCCGGTTCTGTAACAATTCCACTAATGATTCCTTTCTTTTGAACAAATATTTGGGAGAAAGAGATATACACACACACAAAAAAAACCCAAACATGTCAAAAAAACAACCAGTCCATAAATACACTGATTCAAGTAAATGCACAGTCACATTATTGAAATTTTGAAGGCCAAAAAGGTGAATTTTCAATATAACAAAGACATCACTTTCAATTGGTCAATGTGGCCGTAGACAGCAACATTGGCCCACATCTGGTACGTGTTGAATCCACATGTACCAGATGTGGCTCGGATCTGGGCCGACACAATGTTGCTGTCTGGGACGAATCCAAAACCGTTGCAAAAGCTGCATGGGTAAATCTCATGAGAAAACCACATTCGCGTGGATTCCTATGAATGGCCACGCAAATTCTCTGAACAACAGTAACTCTGACCTTTAGGAGGAATTTGTTTTGGCAATGAAAGTCCATTGTCCATTATCAATAGTGTAGCAATGCATGAAGCACCACTTACTCAGAAGATACTTCCAAACTGAGCAGCTTTTTATTGGTAAACATGACAATTTTGCATATTCAGATCTTGAATGTTTAATGAATTTTGATTCATTAAAAGATCTGACTCATAAAAGCATTAGTTCGGGAATCGTTTGGACTGCCAGACAGAAACATAGTGTCGTCCCAGATCCGGCCCACATCTGGTATGCGTGGAATCCACATGTACCAGATGTGGGCCGACACTATGTTGCTGTCTGGTCTACTTGTTGAGCTGTATGGTTTTTATTCACTAACAAGATCCAACTCAGAAGAATAATTTGTAAGCAGTATTGGGGAAAGTTACTTTTAAGTGTAATGCGTTACAATATTGCTTTATTCTCGAAAAAAGTAACTAATTGCGATACTTAGTTACTTTTTATGGAAAGTAATCTGTTGGATTACTTTTGCGTTGCTTTTTCTCACCTGGGCTGGGCTTGCTTGTTTGCTTTTTAATAGCAAAAAATGCCCAAAAGTTATATTTTGGGCAAATGTAAAGGCCCGTTCACACCAAAAGTCAAATGAATAAGCCTCAGGCTGAAGGAAATGCAAATTTCAGTTGTTTAGGTCCTGAAAGTAATGCAGGAAACATTGTTAAAATATTGTCTTAAGGCGTTCTGTATGGATCAGTGAAGAATGCACATGTGAGAATCGTTAATAGAAATAAAAAAATAATAGAAATGATGTAGGCCTACTTAACCTTTTGCTGAATCAACTTCTCGCCCACAGAAACAAATGTTTTGTCAGTTTGTTGCGACCTCGTTCATTAACATCTCTTTGTTCTTAGCATGCAGCTAGTTACCTCCTAGTTTATGCTCACCTCGTTTAACTCCACACGCGATAAATATTCATGAATTCTTGATGCCCCCGCGCATAAGAGGGGAAGAAACTGGCAAGCAATTTCATGCAATTACAAATCAGTATTCCCCATCTACGATGTTCATATCTTCCAGATGGCCTCATTTGTAGACCTTAATGTTAAATAAACACAATCTCTGTGCCATTTAGTACACTAACGTCAAACAAACTTGGACGAAGGTGAATGTTCAATGCTCGGGGTGAAATGAGTACATCAGCTTGATAAATAGAAGCTGCTCTGCTTTTTGATGATGTGAGTTGACTTCCTTGGTTTGTGTGCTTGGGTTGCAAATTTCTGACAGTGAATCCAGTGAGGAGCATCTTTAATGAGGGTTTGATGCAGCACAGAAAACTGTTCTTTACTTTCGTGGTGACTTCTAATAATAGCTATAACTTAGTTTATAGTGCAATTACTTCATTCTCGTAATTTTGACGTTATTCTCAACATACTACTTTAATCTTGTAATATTATGACTTTACTAATATTTTTAGAATAAAGTATGACGATCAAGGAAATAGTCTTTAATAATTAAATCCAACGACACAGGAAAACTCAGGAGAGAGAACACATGAATAAATACCGGACAAATACCGAAAACAATACCGGACAATGAACTACGGAAACTAAGGGTTTAAATACACAGACAGGGTAATCCAGGTACAATAGAACAGGTGTAGAGCTTCTTAATAACCAGGGAAACTAACTAGAGAACAAAATTCAGGAAACAGAAAAAAAAACACAATGAAACTTAGACATAGAACTACACGTTACATGTAACATTATCCTAAAAATATTACCACTTTAATAAAGTAATGTTGCGACTTTTTTAAAAAACATTCCTACTTTAATAAAGTAGTCATGACTTTATTAAAGTAGTAATGTTCAGAATAGTCACAACATTACTTTATTAAAGTAGAATTGTTTAGAAATTGTTTACTTTATTATGACTTTATTCTAAACACTACTACTTTAATAAAGTAGTTAAGACTTTATTCTAAACACTACTACTTAAATATAGTTGTTACGGCTTTATTCTAAACATTACTACTTTAATAAAGTATTGTTGCGACTTTATTCTAAACACTACTACTTTAATAAAGTAGTTAAGACTTTATTCTAAACACTACTACTTAAATATAGTTGTTACGACTTTATTCTAAACATTACTACTTTAATAAAGTATTGTTGCGACTTTATTCTAAACACTACTACTTTAATAAAGTAGTTAAGACTTTATTCTAAACATTACTACTTTAATAAAGTATTGTTGCGACTTTATTCTAAATACTACTACTTTAATAAAGTAGTTAAGACTTTATTCTAAACATTACTACTTAAATATAGTTGTTACGAATTTATTCTAAACACTACTACTTAAATATAGTTGTTACGACTTTATTCTAAACATTACTACTTTAATAAAGTATTGTTGCGACTTTATTCTAAACACTACTACTTTAATAAAGTATTGTTGCGACTTTATTCTAAACACTACTACTTTAATAAAGTATTGTTGCGACTTTATTCTAAACACTACTACTTTAATAAAGTAGTTAAGACTTTATTCTAAACATTACTTAAATATAGTTGTTACGACTTTATTCTAAACACTACTACTTAAATATAGTTGTTACGACTTTATTCTAAACACTACTACTTTAATAAAGTATTGTTGCGACTTAATTCTAAACACTACTACTTAAATATAGTTGTTACGACTTTATTCTAAACACTACTACTTTAATAAAGCATTGTTGCGACTTAATTCTAAACACTACTACTTAAATATAATTGTTACGACTTTATTCTAAACACTACTACTTTAATAAAGTAGTTAAGACTTTATTCTAAACACTACTACTTAAATATAGTTGTTACGACTTTATTCTAAACACTACTACTTTAATAAAGTATTGTTGCGACTTTATTCTAAACACTACTACTTTAATAAAGTAGTTAAGACTTTATTCTAAACACTACTACTTTAATAAAGTATTGTTGCGACTTTATTCTAAACACTACTACTTTAATAAAGTAGTTAAGACTTTATTCTAAACACTACTACTTTAATAAAGTATTGTTGCGACTTTATTCTAAACACTACTACTTTAATAAAGTAGTTAAGACTTTATTCTAAACACTACTACTTTAATAAAGTATTGTTGCGACTTTATCCTAAACACTACTACTTTAATAAAGTAGTTAATACTTTATTCTAAACATTACTACTTTGATTTAGTAGTTACGACTTTATTCTAAACATTACTACTTTAATAAAGAAGTTACGACTTTATCCTGAACATATTACTGTCAAAAGACTGAAGGTGAAGACGAAGGTATGAAAGTGATTTAATACAATAAACTCAGGAACTGACAGAAAAGTGTTACAGAGCGTGCGTAAAACAACGGTTAACACACACAACACGCAGACATCGACCGACAACTGAAGGGTGCACAGGGAGGAACTTAAATACATGACGGTGATGAATGAATGATGAGCAGCTGTGATGATGATTAGTGTCCATGGTTACTGATGAGTGGCAGGAAAAATCAAACAAAGGAACACGTGTGATGAATGAAACTAACTGGATGTCAAAACTCAGAACAAGCAAAACTTTGTGCGTGTGACAATTACTACTTAATATAAAAATACTACTTATGACTTTATTCTACACTGTAAAAAATTTCTAACCCTCCCAAATCAAAAATTTCAAGTGACCGATAACATCTAAATTTTTCAATTGGCCCAAGTGAAATTCTTGTTGCAATAGTCTGTTAACATTGGCTCAATGAGAAATAATACGTCAGACTAATTGAAAAATTTAGATGTTATCGGTCACTTGAAATTTTTGACTTGGGGATGTCATTTTTTTTTACAGTGTAAACATATACTTTTGTAAAGTAATTTTACGACTTTATTCTCAAAATATTACTATTTAAGTCTCACTTTTTAAATATACTGTATGTATTTAACGTATTTCATTTTTAACATGGCACTGCAAGTGTCACGGGCGGTTGCTGGCAGACAGATGAGGAAGACGTATACGATTCAATTCAAAAGGTTTATTCTAAAGATCCAACAGAAAGGCAAACGGATAGCAACACACACTTAACATAGACAATACCGGACACTGAACTGAAGCAGTAATGAACATACAGGTACAGGTGTTAATGACAGTGACTGATGAGTGCACAGCTGAACATGATTAGTGTCCGTGACAACAAATGAGTGATGACAACACATAACCAGTCCAAACTAACAGGAATGTGACAGCAAGGATTTTTGTATTAAAGTAATAGATTATTTATTTATTTAACTCACCCTCATGTCATTTCTATCTTTTTTTTTTTTGTTGCACGAAATACAAAAGTACTGTTTTTGAATGACTTTTACAGTATTTGTCCCCTAACTTTTTTTGCTATTTACTAAAAGTCTTCCAAATGCTTTAGTTTTCAAATATTGTGCCATTGAAATTAAAAGACATGCGGAACCAATATACCATTTTTGTAATCCATATACATTACCATTTAAAAGTTTGGGGTCAGTAAGTTTTTTTTTTAATTTTTTAATTTTTAAATAATACTTCTATTCAGCTATAATGCATTCAATTAATCAAACGTGACAGTAAAGACATTTATATTGTTACAAAATATTTCTATTTCAAATAAATGCTGATCAAAGAATCATGAAAAACAGTTTTTAAACTGTAATAATATTTTACTATATTTTTGATCAAGTAAATGCAGCCTTGAAACTTGTTTCAAGTCTATCTCAGAACTTTGGCCAGGACAACTTATTTAAGTTTAAAATGATGTGACATGATTGATTTTTAGGCCAACTATCCCTTTAAGCGCAAATAGTCTCTCAGAAATCCAACCTCTTGACAAGGCAGTGCATCATCTGGCCTAAAATACACTTGTAGAAAGCAATTAAAATATTATCTTTCAAATTACTCATTGGAGTGTCTAGACACTCTTAGCTTTTTGATTTATAATCGTTTTTGATGGAGAGTGTACTGTCCCCCTCACATTGAGTACAGACATTATAATGAGATATTACCAAGACAAACACTCCCTAAAAGTGGCTAGACGGTTTTGTGGTGGTATAGAGGCTGCAAATGAATGTGATTCTCTAGGCTAGCGAATAGTAGCTAGTAGTCGTGAAATCTTGAAAAATGGTCCCATAACCATCCTGCTGGAAAATCCTGCTAAACTTAAGGTGGTGGAAAGTTGTACATGGTTTCTAGGATCAGGTAATTTGTGATAGTAATATAGTGATTCTGATTCTGTTTATATTTCCGCAAAACAATTCCAATTCTTTAACTGCCCTATTAATGATTCATTTTGAACTTTTGAGGATTATTTCAAAATGTGTTTACACTAACTTTTTAATAACCGAGGTTGACCGAAGTGCTGAACAACCATAAAAAAATATACATATATACAAAACAAACCACACAGACATACAATGCACTCACAAATACATGAATAGTTCAAGGGAGTACAGCATAATTTCAGTTTTACTCTCATTAAGGTTCAGAAAAGTTTGTGCAAGCCATAATTTGAGTTCTTCTGAACAAACAGTGACTGTAAGGCATGCTAATCATTATGCTTTAGGGGAAATAGATTTGGTTATCATCTGCATAACAGTGAAATGACGTACCATATTTGTTGAAAATGGAGCCTAAGGGAGAATATATAAAGAAAACAACACAGGTCCAATGATAGAGCCCTGAGGTACGCCACAACAGAGGATGGACAGTACATTTTCTCTTTGTTAAATATGATCGAAACCATCAAATAATATATGTTTTTGATTCACTTAAAACAACAGACACAAAATAATCCCAAGTTTAAAAACTGGTCTACACTAATTCAGATGTATGTTTTTGATTGACTCAAAAGAGAGCAATTCTGCAACGGCACTGCGAACACAGCTTGTATCATACCTAGGAGTCTGGCTTCTCTGTATGATGATTGGACGAGCTCCTGAATGGGTGGCACTTTGCAACGAACAGCCAATAACTGAAATGGTGATATACATGACTGATGACACATGAAATAAAGAAAGTCAATTAAAGTATGTCGTAAAATTTTGTTTGATGTTCATAATCTTGCATCTTTTTGTAAATATTAAAACATAATGTTCTGAATTATTTTTATTTTTTTACCAAGCTATTTCAGTTTAACCCTCTACTTCGGGTTTATTATTAATACTAGTATTATTAATAATAATAATAAAATATATTTTAATAATTTATAATCTCTCTCTCTCTCTCTCTCTCTCTCTCTCTCTATATATATATATATATATATATATATATATCACTAGATGCCTGTATAGGTCTCTATGGAGAGGCTTGTGAATTCTCTATTAGTTTTTGGACAAAATTACTTACTTTTAAGATGTGGATTTAAATGTTTGTTTGTTTTTTGTTTTTTTTTAAATTCTCAAAAAAATACTTTTTGTCAAGGTTTATACTTTTTTCATTTTTTAAATATAAATATTCAATATAGCCTACATAAATCAATCAATCAGTCAAAATAGCCGACATGTTTTTCTCAACTCTCGAAAAGGACCAGTCACCACTGCTATTGAATTGCAGAGATTTGACCTGTGGTATGACAAACTGCATGTTTAAGAATCTGTCATGCTGTTTGATGCTTGTGATAAATGACATCGCAAGACTCTTGTGTAGCTTCACCATTCAAGCTCTCGCGTGTGGATTTATTTACACTCAGTGACTCGTGCTCAATGTTCCCCTCATTCTCTACAGCGCGCAATACATCACCCGAACGCGGAGTAAATACAGTATGTGGTTGTTTGCTTTCGCTTCGACTGTTAGCGGCACCGCACGTGCCAGTGGAGCAAACGCGGATCCCACTGCATGACCAGAGCGGCGCGGACCAGCAGAGGGAGGCCCATCAATAAGGAT
>CM038625.1:40089714-40229714 GCA_021554675.1 Leuciscus idus
TACAAATATTATGTCTAAATATATTTTTTTTTACACAGTAAACCTGCATAAGTTGGCAAAACTCCCAAAAATTGAGGTAATAAGTTATGTCAAAGTTTTTACATTTTGTACTCATACATTTTAATTGCGCTTAACTTGAAATATTTGAGTAAGCTATTTTATACATGTAACTTAAAACATAATGTAATCTCATCTTAAATATTTTAATAATTAACACATTAACACAAAATGAACACGTTAACACAAAAAAAACCCCATTATATATACCACTTAATTTTAGCATTCGAGTGTCATGGCAAAGCATGCTGGGAAATACAAATCCAAGCCCTGTTTCAGTTAAATTTAAGTTTGTATAAATTAAAAGAAAGTTCATAGAAACTCAAAACAATGAAAAAATTCAGTTTACTTAAAATGTGTCAGTTTTGTGAGCTCAAAAGAAAAAGAAAGTTCTAAATGCTAATAAAAGTTAATTTGTTTACCCTACTCAAACCAATTAAATTATCTTGAGCATTAGGGTTTTCAGTGACAACTTTTTCAAAATCTATTTTCATTTGTGTGTGTGTGTGTGTGTGTGTGTGTGTGTGTGTGTGTGTGTGTGTGTGTGTGTGTGTGTTTGTGTGTGTGTGTGTGGCATACCATTTGTGGTTATTAGTATGTGTGCACACAAAGCTAACATATGACTTACTTGGACCACTATTAAGGTGTTCGTTGAAGCTTGGCAGTTAAAAAAAATTAAATAAATCACTGTCCACTTTCAGCTGGAACATTCTTCAAAATATCTTCTTTTGTGTTCCACAGAGAAATAAAGTCAAATGGGTTTGGAAGTGCATGCGGGTGAGTAAACACGACTGAACTTCCAACCCTTTTGTACCAGGTACAAACAGGGCCATTGATTACTCATTCACAATGAAGTTGTTTTCCATTTCTCCAGCAGCCCCATCCTTCCCCTTTTCTCTCCCTTCTTGTTAACATTTGGCAAAAATAAGTAGATCTACATTTAGTTAATGATCACCAGCCATGCAAATTGGCTGTTTTGATATTCAGATGATGACTTTTCGGCTGTTTATTTACCTTCCCATATGTCCCTTGGGTGCTGTATGCTAATTTTATTCATTTCTCTGTCCTGAAAATTAGAGCAGGAAGGAAATAGTGAGCAAACAAAAAGGAAAAAGAAGATACTGTTCAAAGAGAAGAGGCCGAGTCGTGTTTATTTGAACCGAGCGCCGCATTCGCACAGAAGCAGAGCGTAATTGTTTAGCTGGATGTGAATTTGGTGTCTAAAGAGATAGGGAGGTTGTCACATCAATTGGACACGGCAGAGTTCAGTGCACACAGATCCTGTTATTGCGCTTGCGGTGGGCCATGAGGAACGCTACGGAAAGTCACGTGGGACTTCAGACCTGATGCTCACTGGCCCACATGAGCGAATCCTCTGATCTTAACGTGTGCGTTTGGCTGAGGAAACGTCTCAGGGCATGACGGAGCTCGCGGGGTTGGCATTCCTCTGGTAATACATACATGCATGGGGGTTGTTTTATTTTCGTACGTGGGTGAATTTCGCTACTGTTACAGCAGGTTTGTTTACTCCAGGAGATTGTCTACATTGCTTTGAATCTGATGTACTAATGAACAACACAAATACCTGTCTGGGAACATAAATAAACAAGTTTGTTGTCTTTATGCCCCTAGTGGCAACTGTATTGCAAATGTAATGATTGTTTCGGGTGTAACAGGTTTCCCAAAAACTCCTCACATCTGAAATTGTTTGGACAAAGTTGTTTGGCCAGATGTTGACATGCTGGGTCATGGGAAAAACAACAACACTCGAGACACAACAACAAAAAAATAAAACACGTTTATCCAAAACAAGGCATGGAGTTTGCGTATCTGTAATATAAAAAGATGTAAGCAAAACTTCAAACAACTTTTAGTTAAACTCTTTCCCCGCCAGTGTTTTTGATCATTTTCACAAAAGTTTCATGGCCCCCAGATTAGTTTGTTGTATGAATATCTGAACATGCAGTACATCAGAAGAAAGTAAAGAGACTCTGCTTTTAAACAAACAAACAAAAAAAATTATTATAGCTTCATGCATTACTTTATTTATCAACACTTTAATGTGAGTAAGTTTCATAAAAAAAAAGCATAATTTTGAGCAAAAAGCTGAGAAAATGTTTTTGTCAAATGATCACGTTATTTTACATATGCATCTGCTTGATATCTTTTGTTTCTGCTTCTTCTTCATGTCTTTTAATCAGGAGATTCAGTACTCTTGCAGAATATGTGTAATAGCGCCCCCTACAGTATAACAGTGAAAAAACGGATGTCAATTCTGTCAATGATGGGGAAAGAGTTTAGCCTGGTTAAAACCAGACCCTTCTCAGTTGAAACTGAGTATAGGGTCTGGGGAAGCTATGTAGACAAATCATTTCCAAAGGGGCGTCACCAACCGACGTAGCTCAAATTCCTCTGGGCGCAATTGGATAGTCATAAAACCAATCAGATCGATGACGTATGCTTCGAGTGTTGTTCTTTGCTCCGGTTTTAACGAAAACGGTAAGTTTAAATCGCTCAAAACAGACACGATAACTGATTCGTTTATATACTGTCTATGATTCGAACGAGTGATGTTCCACGGCGGCATCCATCTTTGTAATGAAATCTCCTTCAGCGTCGCTGCGCTGTCGTCATCATGTAAATCCCTCCCCAAACGTTTCTGATTGGTGCCGCGATTTCGGCGGCACAGAAATGAGTTTGAATGGGCTCTTCTCCAGACTATCCTGGAGAGAGAATTAAAATTCGCCGGAAGTAGTCTGGGTTTTCCCAGGCTAGAAAGAGTTAAAACAAATATTTGAAATAACAAAAATGAAATGTTTTGGAAACAACCAAGTCGGGAGGATTACTTTAAGTAGCCTCAAAATGTCAACACACAGTAACATTTTTTATTATGAAAACACAAGTGAGCCAAACTGCAATGTTTGTTAAACTTTTGTTTACATTTTAAAAATAATTAACCCTCTGGGCTTCTTCGTCCGAAAACGGGCGAAAACTTGAACGTTTTGAATTGTTTAATTTTTTTGCTTCATCGGATGGGGGTGAAACTTGGTGACTTTTGTTGTATTACCTATATGAACACACAAAAAAATCAAGGAGATGATTCTGATATGTTAAAGGGTCGTAAAAAAAAAAGTCACACTTAGCTTCCTCCCGCCCGAAAACGGGCGACATAGGAAATGAATGGGAAATACGAAAAATAGGAAAACTCAGAGAAACTTTTGGTGGTACAAGCTACAGATCAGCAACTGTGCTGAAAAAAAGTGTACAGCAATGAAGGGGTGACACTCTAAAACATCAAGAGTGCAAATAAGACACCCTCCCCCCCCCCACCCACACACCCACACACCCACACACACAAATACACACACACACAGAGAGAAATGAACTGGTAAGACTGAAACAGCAAATTTTGCCCCAAACTATATAAAAATTATATAATCATAATAACTCCAAAACTATAGCAAGGAGAATCAAAAGTTAGGTATCGTTTGAAAGAACTCTTTTTAAATTTTTTGAAAATATAAATTACATTACATTTAGACATTGTCCTGCCAAGAAATGGCGGATAAAAGACAATATATATATATAATTTTTATTATGATTTTGCATATCTTTCTTATTTGTCAAGGAATAACTCCGGAAGGAAATAAGGTAGGAGGAAAATTCTTTTTTAGTGAAGTCCCCCTACATGTTAGCTGCATCTGGATAAAAAAATAATAATTTTTGGATAAAGGAATCAAAAGTTACAGCATTTGGAAAAGAGATAGCCTTTTTGTACAGTCTTTGACACCCCCTCATGGGCAATTTTTTCTCCATGAAGAATATCTTGTCATAAAAGCAATAGATTATGTTAATTTTGGGCTCATTTTTATTGTAATAATATGCTGTAAAAAATGAAGTGCCATTTTCAATTATCTGTGAATGTTTCATGAGCTGTATGATGTTTTTGACACATTGCAGTACATTATTTTATAGATTATGAAAAAAAAGAAATTCTATTTATCAGCAAATAACTCAGCAATACTTAAGAGTTTTTCAAAGTGGATACATTCACTGTAAAGCTCAGACTCTAAGCTTTCAAATGACATCAACTTTGTGTTAATCAAGGCAAGATTTTAGAAAAATATGGTAATGAATATTTTCGCAGCTAGGTGGCGCCTGCTGGCGGTACACTTGGTTTTAGAGGGATTACTCAGCACTCGGTAGGAGTTAATAAAAGCTGAGATCCTAAGCTTTAAAATGATATATAATTTGTGTTGTTCCATTCAGTGGTTGCTTAGTAATTAATTTTTTTCTTTCCGAATGGGAATAAATCAAATAAATAAATAAAAAAGCTATAGGCCGCCTATAGGCGGTTATAGGACATGACATAAATTAATACATTTTGAAGCCACTAGATGGCGCTCTTCTCACTTGAATTTTTTTTTTTTTTTAGGCCTGCACTCTATTTTGATGTGAAATGTTGCATTTATTGAAAAATAAAATAAAATAAATAAAATAAAAATATATATATTAATTCTAATGGAAAAAATAGCTCATAAAAATTATATAATTAATGCAAAGTATCATAAAAAATTAAAAAAATTCTAAATAATAATCAGAAAACATTATAGAACAAATATATATTTGATTGGTTATCCTGGGAAAAAGTAAAGTGAAATTTTAAGGCTTCGTCCGTTTTCGGGCGGGAGGAAGCTAAGTGTGACCCAATTATGAAGAAGCCCAGAGGGTTAATCTGTTTATTGAAATTTAACGTTACAAAAAAAACGTAGTGGAAAAAAATGGAACGTGTGTATTTTGTATAGTTGATGTAAGCATTAGTTCACACCAAACATCTGCCATTATTTATTTACCCTCATGTCATTCAAAAACACAAATACAATTTGATTAGTTTGAAAACGTATGATTGTGAGAAAAAGTAAGCATGAAGGTTCACCCCTAAACCTAACCCTTCAGGGAACGTAAGCAGATCGTACGAAAACCTACATATGATGTAACGTTTACACGTTTGATGTTTGTCAAAACGATCCCCGTTCACACGGAAAACGCTGTATTATTCATGCCAGGCCAGTAGATGGCGATGTCACTTTGTAAAGAAACACTACGCACCTATAGACTGAACACGTAATACACATGGGCATATCATCACAATTTTCACAGATTTGCATTTTTGAAGTTTACACAGAGATGATAACGATATCATTTTAAAAAAAAATGCACTTTGAAACACTTTTTCAAAAGTTTGTGTTTTCAGCCCCCCAAAATGCAGTTATCGTGTAAATATACAGCCAAAACGCGTATAAAGTTTAGCGTTTTTAGTTGAAACGGCCCCTGATACTGTACAAATTCACATGAATTCGCCACCAATTCGTCAAAACATAAAATAGTTATGAATTGCCACGAGAGTGTGTTGCCACTCTTAAATACTTCCTAACGCTACTGATTAAAGGAACACGCCGACTTTTTGGGACTTTAGCTTATTCACCGTATCCCCCAGAGTTAGATAAGTCAATACACACCCTTCTCATCTCCGTGCGTGCCGTAACTCTGTCTGACGCACCCACCGCTAGCCTAGCTTAGCACAAAGACTGGAGGTAAACGGCTCCAGCTAGCATACTGCTCCCAATAAGTGACAAAATAACGCCAACATTTTCCTATTTACATGTTGTGATTTGTATAGTCACAGCGTGTACAAATAACAAGGTCACATCAGACACAACCATCTTCTAACCGTATACATACTGGGAACTATATTCTCAGAAGGCGAAGCACTGCTACTTCTGCGGAGTGATTTACTCCAACTCTGAGTGAACTCTCTGCTCCTCACCACGGGGCTTCTCAGGCGCTGCAAGCAAATCACTCGCCTTCTGAGAATATAGTTCCCAGTATGTATACGGTTAGAAGATGGCTGTGTCTCATGTGTGACCTTGTTATTTGTACACGCTGTGACTATACAAATCACAAGATGTAAATAGGAAAATAAATATCTAACTCTGGGGGATACGGCGAATAAGCTAAAGTCCCAAACAGTCAGCGTGTTCCTTTAAAAGGTCATCATGTATAAAATGTATGTTTATTTGAAAAATTGTAAATGCAAAGCGATATCTAAACAATTCACAAACTCTTTCTTTTTGCCACAGTTTTGTAAGCCGCACACATGAGAAAGTGCACACTTAGATATTCTTTAGAAACAATAGAAAAAAAAAAGAAAAAAAAATCAATTTCTCTCTGGGAAAACAAAAGTAAAGGCTGTTTTCATGGACTAAAGCTATGGTACCATTGAAGAGCCACAATAATTAGTTTACCAAAACAAAAGACATGGACTCAAATGAAAGTTCAGCGCGGCTGTAAACATCAACTGTTGTGTGTTTTCCTTTGCCCCTTTTTTTTCCCCTTTTTCTCTAAGCCCTGAAACTCAATTAGCTAATTTAAACAAAAGATTAATTTTCATTGTTGTGTTTGTCATTCATTGTTATGTAAAAGGATGGATAGCATCTGTGTTCATAAATAAAAGAAGAAAACAGAGGCTTTTTGATAACGCTTTCTAAGCTCATATATTTGGATGTTTCTTTAACTATGGGCACATTTGTTCCCGTGGACTTTTAGAGAATAAACACTTTCACACTCTCTCTAGTTTAATTTGTTAATCTTGCCAATTTGTTTAATCTGCTAATAATGCCTTTTTTTTCTTTTCTTTTACCTTAAATTGTTGTTGTTTTAATGACAAAGAACATTTCCTAAAGGTTACTTTTTTTTAGAGGAACATTCTGTTTGTGTTAAAAAAAAAAAGCTTTAATTTTCACCATATCTCAAAATATGAATTTTGTTGTGGAAATGACACTTTAAATATTTTGGAATAAAATGGTTGACTTTTTTTGTCTTGCTAGGAAAATGTCTATTTTATTTAATATCCATTATATTTCTTGAAGTTGTAACCATGAATATGTAAGTATTCTGATATATTATGAGTGGGATGGATTGATTAATTGATTGATTGATTGATTGATTGATTGATTGTGAGAATGGATTGAGCTTCATGTTTAAAGTAATGACTAATTAAACACCCATTTTTCCATGTAATCTGTAATGCTGAAGGCTCTATTGAACTGTCAAACACTGACCCCAGATTGTTCATAGATTTACTCTTAAGTCCTGTTCCTAACCCTATGACCTCTAACCTTTAACCGCAAACACCAGTGCCATTAAGTCACATGACACAAGGAGGTATCCACGGCAACATCAAAGTAGTTTTTGCACAAACTTATGTACCAGCCAATTAGAGAGGTTTTATGAGTAACCACCTAGTAAGCGCAAAACGTTTTTATAACATTGCGTTTTTGTTGCCGGTAGGTTACACTGCAGTGCATTTTAAAAACATTCCAGTAACTACACTTAAAATTGCAAAAAAAAAAAAAAAAAAAAAAAAAAAGTTTAATCAAAGCATAATTTACATATTTGCACAGCTGAAATTACAAAGTTATATTTTAGTCACAATATGTCTTAATTTTATGATACATTTTGCAAATTTAAATGGAAGCTTGTTTCCACCACTGAATAAATAAATAAATAAATAAATAAATAAGTTTAAAAAAATGAAACAAAAAAGGCAATTGCAACTTTTTATCTCATAATACTGACTTCTTTCTCTTAATTATGAGTTTATTTCTTACAATTCTGAGTTTTTTCAAGCAATTCTGAGTTTTTTTCCCAAAATGACGTGTTTATATCTCAAAATTTTTACTTTCTTCTCGTAATTACGTGTTTATATCTAAAAATTCTGACTTTCTTCTCGCAATTACGAGTTTATATCAAAATTCTGACTTATTCTCATAATTACGAGTTTATATCTCAAAATTCTGCAAAATAATTTGCAAAATAAACTGCAACATTTCTGTAACATTTGTCCAAATAGCTGCGGAGAATGTAAATGTTTCCAGAAAAAAAGATCGATGCAACATATTGCAAGTGGAGAATTAAAGGTAACACTTTATTTTAAGGTGACGTACATGCACTTACTATAGTAATAACAGTAAATTATGCATAATGACAAGCAGCAACTAACCTTAAACTAAACCTTAATCCTAACCGTAATGTATATGTAGTAAACATGTAGTTGATTAATATTACTCAGTACTTATTTGTGTAATTACACTGTAACAATGACATCTTAAAAGAAAGTATAACCAAATTAAATACAATGGGCAAGTGAAAATGATTGTTTTTTTAGCTCCACTGAGATATTATAGTAGTTTTATGTATTATTTTCTGGCCTGAAAGTGTTTGTGGTCCTCAGAAAATGATATGAACTGTTCACAGACAGCAAGGTTTCAGTTTACCTTTGTGTCTGCAGTGCAGTGCTGAATCTCACAAAGGGAGTATCGCACACACACACACACACACACACACACACACACACACACACACACACACACACACACACACACACACACACACACACAGTTACAAAATGTCAATACTCCATGCCTCCAGGGAAGTGAAGTCACTTGGGTGAAGTTAGCCGTCCCTCTGGGAGAAGTGCCAGAGTTGGAACTAGTTCATAAAGAGTCCCTGACTGAAAGTCCTTGACTTTGTTTGGCTCTAAATGTTTGCATGTTTCTTTATAAACTTCTGATTCCACCAGAGATTTGCACATTTGTTCAGCGAGTACAGGTCCAAATCATTACAGACTTAGATACGGATAGCTGAACCTGCATTACAGTGAAAATGCTTGAAATTGGACCAGTGTGTGGTAGAACAGTTCACATGGCTGTTTCTGTACCTCGGGAAAATGTTTCTGATAATAGTCTGTGTTCGTAGATTACAGTTAATGTCTTGCTTCAGGCCTATTCATGTGGAGTGATTTGTTTTGTTCATATTTTCTCTGCTTTTTCAGCACTGTGGATAATTTTTTCTATTTGAAGAAAGAAAAAAATTAAAGGCATAGTACATTCAAAAATTTTTTTTTTTTATTAATTGATTTATATTTGTATTAAATAATTAACTCAACTTTCTGAGTTTCATATGACTTTTTTCGTTTCTGTGGAACACAAAAGATGATGTTAAGCGGAATGTTTATGCTGCTCTTTTCTATACAATGGAAGTGGATGGGGACTGGAGCTGTTAAGCCCCAAACTGACATTTTTTCATCATTTTGATGATTTTTCATCTTCATCTTTATTTTTTATTTTTTTTTTAATTACAAAAAATATACATCACATTACACCAGTTTAACTTATCTTTTCAGTTGTTTAAAAAATAATTTTCCATTTTGGGTGAACCATGCCTTTTAATTAAAGAACCCAAAAAATAAAATAAAAATAATAAATAAGTACATGGATCTGAAGACCCTAAAAAGTCAGCTTAGTAACATTTTTACTTTTATAACATGACGATGTGAGTTTCAAAAAAGTTGAAAAGCTTGACAGCTCCAGTCCCCATCCACTTTAATTGTACTGAAAAGAGAAGCGTTAACATTGAGGTAAATATCTTCTACAAAAAAAAAAAAAAAAAAAAAAAAATATGCCTTTAAATTACTTAATTAATTTATATATTTTTTGTATTTAACCATTTACTAACCTTGCTGTCGTTTGAAACCATATTGCTGTTTTGGTTTCTGTAGAACAAAATAGAGGATATTTAGTACAATGTTCACACTTCTCATTTCCATTCAGTGAGCGACAGTTTCAGTTTTGGCTCCTTTTATTCTGCTTTTTAACATAAAAAATAGGGTGAATTCAGGGTTGATTGGTTGAATTCACCGCTTTCCACTTTCATTGTATGGAAAACAGTTACATGGACATTCTGCAAATATTTATTTTTGTGTCATACAGGTTTGAAATTACATGATAGGGAGTAAATAGCGATAGATTTTTACTCAATATTCACATATTTTCTGCTTTAACCGGAACCTAATTTTTTTAAATGACTCCATATCCAACATTTTGGCAGCGAAGTATCATTAACTAAACATCTGTTATCACAGGCATTTGTCTGTTGACTTGGGATTTGTCCTCGACCTATCCATATCCTGAAAATCAATATCAATACAGTACTAAGTCAGAGATAAATAGGCGGGGATTTTCAGCCGGTGTTGTGAATGGTGTTTGTTTAGTATCTCTTTCCACAGGGCTTCAGAGTGAAAGCAGATAGCGCATCTAATGATCTGCAGTATTGCAGAGTCTCTCAAGCCTCCTGTGAACTGATCCTTCGCACAGTCTCTCAAAGGTAGATGAATCCCACCCTTATCTCCCCTCCGCACGGCCAGATACACGCTGATTGAGAAAGATCCCAGTTGTCTTGGCTGCTGTAGTATATGGGGTGTGGGGGGGAAGGGCGGATGGCAAATGGGCCGAGAGAAGAGAGCCAACAGGTACTGCATCACACCGACACAACAAATTAGATTCAGCCACCAGGGGAGGGAAGGGAAAAGTCGTCCGAAGAGCGAATTAAAACATGGGTTTACTGTAGATGGAGTCTGTGCCGTGATAAAGTCCTTACCAGATACGGATCTGGCAGACGACCTTCTTTGAGGTCGCCCAATCCCATCATGCTTTGTGGCATGGGACAAATAAAGAGTGTCCAGGAAAAACTTAAAAATCTAGTTCAAAATGTGAAATGCCTAAAATGCTAGTTCTTCGAACTGTCATATTTTTATTCATGTTGGTTGAAATTGGCTGGTCATGAAACCATCCTTGTTTTCAGAAATGCTTTAAATATTTCTTTGTTGGATAAAAAGTATTATGAATTATTGATTCATAAATGTGTCTTTAAATAGGTGCATTTTTCTGCATATTGTTTGCACCAGATGACTTTGACAAAAGTTTTTTAAATATTTCAAATATTTCTCAATTTTTTTAAAATAAATATTTATATATTTTTTAAAATATTTATATATTTTTTTAAATAAATATTTATATATTCTTTTTACATAAATAATAGTACATATGCCAAACTATCTTTCTGTCTATCTATCTATCTATCTATCTATCTATATTTGTTCGCTGTTTTTGAATCTATATATAATGCAATAATAAAACAAATCTTGGATTCAAAACAGCTCAAAATATCTTCGATAGATAGATAGATAGAAAGATAGATAGATAGATAGATAGATAGATAGATAGATAGATAGATAGATAGATAGATAGATAGATAGATAGATAGATAGTATTTTTCCAGAAGTCATGGTTATAGTGCAGTTTTTGTAAGGGAAGAAAACCTACTAAATGAACACAAGCACTTTTCTTTATTGACAGCAAATCAATTTTCTGTTCTTTTATGCTATTTGACTACTTTTATTGAACCGCTGTTATTTCTGCAGGAACAGGCCATTTGTAAACCCAGTATCTTGCTATTTCTCCGAGTAGTTCATGCTGATCAGTAAGTCTTCAGAGAAATTGCTTTTGAGTTTCTTGCTTTGTACGGTTTCATTATTGCTCCGCTCTGACACGAACAAACGGGAGTGACCTTTGGAAGCTGCATCCACCCAGGAACGAGGCATGCGGAATTCTTTCCCGTCGTCACACGAGCGCGTTCAATCATTCGGCACCAGACAACTACAGATATCGCAGGGCTTATGGAATTGCTTATGCAATAACGCAGCTCTCAATATGAGTGCATAATTAGACTAATTCTTATCATTACAGGCCAATTTGGCAGGCCGTGAGACCGGAGTAGTGGCTTTTCGATATTTTAGATGTTATTTCAAAATCTATTCGGTCACAATTAAACATCAATACGTCTGACTGAGCCTTTGGTGTCAGTTCTGGTTGAGAGATATAATGGTAAATGACTGGATCGATGCCTCCCTTCATATGAGGTTGATATCCGTCACAGCAGATGGATTTTGACATGTCTCTGCATACGGTCCTGGCACAGACTGCAGAATAAGTAGCTTCATAACAGACATTTACTCGAGATCCCTGCGGAGAAACGCTGGTGTGCTCATGCGTTCGCTTCTTACGTCAAGAGCATTTTTTTAGCCATTAGGGAGCGGTGGATGCTCTATTTCACGTACACACAGTCTGTATTAAACTCAGATCCATGATGAAAACCATGAAACCATGAAAACCATCACACACCTGTACTGTGTCCACAGATATTCAGTTATCTACATCTAGATAAGCTTTAGGGCATTATTTGATTAAAAAACATACTGTGAGACTTTATATTTTAAACTGATATTATTATTATTATAAAAATTTTCTTGAAAATGTCACATAAAGATAAGGATGCCTATTTTTATAACCATTAAGACTGTGCGCAATTTGACTTTATTTTAATGACATTTGACTTATTTTTGTAATTTCAATTATTTTAAAGGGACAGTTCGCCCCAAAATGAAAATTCTGTAATCATTTACTCACCCTCAAGAGTTTCTGTCTTCTGTTGAACACAAAAGAAGATATTTTAAAGAATGTTGGTAATCAAACCGTTGGTGATAGCCATTGACTTCCATAGTATAGAGGGGGAAAAAAAATGCTATGTAAGTCAGTGGTGAAGTCAACTGTATAGTTACCAACATATTTTCTTTTGTGTTCAGCAGAACTAACTATTAACGTTTACCTCAATGCACTCCTAATTACGTCTTATTAATAGTTAGTTATGTACTTGATGTAGTGATTAAGTTTAGGAGCTTGGCCTACCACGATTGCCAATATGTCCAGTTCTGATGGTCGCTAGTCCTGTATTTTCAGTACCTACCTTCCTGTCTGGTTGTCCCCGCACCAGAGCCTGTCCACAACATGGCCACCGCACCAGAGCCTGTCCACAACATGGCCACCGCACCAGAGCCTGTCCACAACATGGCCGCCGCACCAGAGCCTGTCCACAATATGGTCGCCACACCAGAGCCTCTTTACAACATGGTCGCCACACCAGAGCCTATTCACAACATGACCACTACGCCAGAACCTGTTCACAACATGACCACTACGCTAGAACCTCCAGCCATCATGGAAGCCACGCCAGAGTCTTCAGGCGTCATGGACGCCACATCAGTGTTTCCGGTCGTCATATCCATCATTCTCCGTCGCATCTGAAGCTGTCAAGGCGATTCCTGGGCATTTAAGACTGACTTCCAGTTTGGAGAACACACCGCTTACGTTGGTGCGAGCACTTGGCATCCCTGCGGTGGTACCGAGTCTGGGGGTCTCAGAGGTGGGCCCACTGTCAGTTGCACTCCCTTATGGCGATGGCCATTTTGTGTATTTGGCCCTCGCACCAACCCAGGAGTCTGCTCCAGAGCCCGCTCCAGCCCAAGAGTCCGCTCCAGCCCAAGAGTCCGATCCGGAGCCCACTCTTGCCCCAGAGTTACATGTCTGCCCCGACACAGCCACAGAGGCCGTTTCTTAACTATCTGTCTGCCCCGATGTGACAGAAGAAGTCGTTCCTGATCTGCCTGTCTGCACTGACACGACCACAAAGGTAATTTATGAACTTCCTGTCTGCCCAGAAATGACCTCATAGACCAACCTGGAACAGACTGCCAGTTCCTTTATGACCAGCAAGGACACCCTTGAGCTCCCTGCCTGTTTTGAAATTGCCTCTGAGGCCAGTTCTAACCTCTCTTAGCTCTTCGTTTCAGTTTCGCCTGGTCAGCCGTGGTAGTCTCCAGTTCCGCCAGATCTGCCCTGGGGGCCTTCGGATCCCCTGTGGTTGTCATCAGCTCCACTTGCTTCACCTTGGTGGTCGTCAGCTATGCCTTGGTGGTCTCCAGCCCTGCCTGCCCCACCGCGGTGGTACACAGTCTTGCTAAGGTGGTCTCCTTCCATCTTGGTTATCTCACTATGGACTACATCTCCCATAACCCATTTGGCTGCACTCATTATCCTTGATTACTTCCACCTGTGTGTCATTACCTTGTTAAGCCTAGCCTAATTAAACCCTGTTAATTCAGTTAATTAATTTGTGTATGTGTCTGTACTGTATTTCTGAGCATTCTCCTAGTTTCCCGTGTCTTGGTTTTTGATTCTCTGCCTGTTCCCTTGGATTTTTCTGTTTCAGCTTTGCTCTGGACTCGGTTACTGTTTGGACTGTTTTCCTGTGTTTGGACCTTTGTCTGTTTTTTGGATTACAATTGTGGATTACTCTTTTAATATACACTGTGTTTTTGACAATTAATAGTGAGAATTGGCCCCTAAACTAATGTTACCACATTTCATGATAACTCAGAATAGTTTTTGTGTGTTATTGAATATAGGGATGTTAATATATTTAGTCTTGCCAGCTAGATCTGCTAAGTTGCTGTTGTTGATTATTACTGCTGCTGCTGCAGAGCAAGTATAGGCTTGCTACTGCTAATAGATACACAGACACACTTCTGTGAGCATGTAAGATATACTGACACTGCAAGAATAGACATACATCAATCCCATAGAGGATTTAGGCAGGTGGAGCTGGGGAGGTGGAGGGGTTCAAAGTCAATTTGATAGCGCTGCAGGACTAGCTTACAGCAAACATTGAACCAAACTATTTAAATGTTCAGCAAGCAATCTCATTGGCTGCAGGATCAGCAGAGGCCAATCAGATTGTGCCTACGCCCTCTAGAGTTTCATGATTATATATATATATATATGTATTACATCGGTATCGGTCCGCCAAGCTACTGTTTTGACTAGTATGAATATGCTAAAATGATTCTGTGTAGAATTCCTCACATCAGCTTGTGATTTTACATACTATTGTTTTTTTTATTGGTGTAAGCTTATTGCAGATGTACTGCTGAAGTTGCATCAGAAAGGAAAGAACCAAAGTCTGCCATTGATTTAAACATGGTGCATATAGCCTAATCTCTCAACGTTACTGATGCACAACTTTCTCTTTTGTCATTGAGCATTCTGGATCAGCATCTGGAGCCCCATAGAATCATAAATCCCCTCTGGCTTTGTGTATGAGTGAAGACTAAGGACTGTGCTAATGAGCATCTGCATAAGTAGAGGCAGTTTGTCTCAACCCAGTGGGAGTCTCCCATTCAAATGCACTAAAACAAAGACACCGCAATGGCTTCAAAAGAAACTCAGGAAGAAGAAAGTGAAATCCATGCCGGCTGGCTCAAAGAACTCCAAATGCAAATGGATTTGTTTAGGATTAGACATGTGAATCCTTTAGAAAGAGAAAAAGAGGACTTTCCTCCTCCAATCTTGGCTTTTCAGATTAATGTAGCACTGGTGAGTGACAATTCCCAGCATCAGTCCAGGAAGGTCAGCGAGCAGCTGTGAGAATGTGGAAATTGAAGGATTTAGAACATTTGTTTCTATGTCCTGTTGTAATCAAATTAGCCAAAAGAATCAGCCGAAACAAAGACAGTGAGGGATTTGAGGCTAGTAAAGCCAGTGTAATACTCTTTGGCAAAAGTTTTATGATATCGAGGCCAAATAACAGTTAATAAGTTAAAACAGTTTAAATGATATCCTTACTCAGGCCTACAACTTACTGTACATTTTTATAATTTTTGATTAAATGAGCCTGACAAACCTTGGCAGTTTTAGCTTGTAAACATTTGTATGTTCCAAAGATGAATGACAGTCTTATGGGTTTGAAACGACATGAGGGTGAGTAAATGATGACTGTATTTTCATTTTTTGGGTGAACTATCCCCTTAAGCTTGTCAGTATGTTGATACACGTTTTAGCACTTATCCAACGTACCACATTTACTTATGAACACCTATAGGGGGCCGTTCTCATTTACTAGAATGAGTCTTTGAATTACACTATGCTGTTTTTCAATTGTGTTTCTAAACGTGGTAGTCGGACTTTTCTCTCATATCTTGCTTTGGAAAGTACAATTTATTCTAGTAATTCTAGGTTATTCATTCTAAACGGTCCTCTCTCGCTGCGTCTGTAATTGCATACTGTCTGAGTAGGCACTACATTTGAATTTGAATTTACTTTGCAATCATTAAAAAGGTATGCTATTGTAGTATGAATATGGGTAGTATTGTAGTATGAATATGGGTAGTATGAATGAAATTCGTACACACTACATCCGCCATGTTGTCACAGTCATGTGACCTACCAGCGTCAGTTGCGTCGCTTCACTGCTATTCTCAAATCCGCTCCCATGGCCTCATGGGATAGTAAAGCGTCCATCGAATGCGCACTTCAGAATCTCTAGAAGTAGTAGTTCATCTTGGGACTTTTCCCCAACTGTTTTTTGAATACTAATCTTCTGATATACTACTCTTTTTGCATCCTGTTTTGCATACTTTATAGTAGTTTTCGATTTCAGACACAGTTTTGGAGCGTCTGATTCATTCCACTGAATCGCTTCATTCAGATGGTTCTTAAACTGTTGAAATGAACAGAATAGATTCACTGATTCGATTCTTTACAGCATTCCAGATCTTTTTTGTAGCAGACTGTTTAGTTAATTGGTATATCATATTCATTAGGCTGAAGGTTTTAGCTATATTTTGGTTAAATATATCTTTGTCCCAGAAAACTGCCTCTGATTAAATTATAAATTATATCATTCAATAATTACATATATAAAAGATATTGACCTTAAGGGCCCAAAATACTTCAAGTGGAATTGAATAATAAATGAAATCATTTAGAAAATAATCAGGCCAAAACAAAGTAGGTTTCTGGAGTTTGTTTCTGGAATGAAAACTTTCTGGAAAAAAAAAAATCGCTCCAGCTGGACCACCATTGGTCAGTGGTGATGACGTAATAGGTGGGTGTGGCTACGAGGTCCCGCCTTCTTTGACTTGGAAATCTTCTCCTGATCATTTCTTCTGTTCAGTCCAACGAGGACAGATGTCCACGAGTAAAACATGAACACACCGATTCATCTAAGCTTCATTGTTGTAAGCTATTCTATGTACCTTCCCAGCTAAAAGAGAACGTTCTGGCAAGGTTCTCTAAAAGTAACAAACACATTTTCTTTCAGTATCCTTAATAGTTGTCTGGTCTTTAATAATGTTCTCAAAATGGTTTCATGGAAGGTTTTGTTTCTGAAATGTTTTAGGGTACGTTTACACGACAACAATGTACTAAAAAGAGAAAAGTTTTTCCTTTGCTATTTTTGAGTACAGACGATAATGTTGTCAAAACGATCCCGTTCGCATGGATCTGCAAAAACGACTAAAAACGCTGTATTATTCATGCCAGGCCAGTAGATGGCGATGTCACTTTGTAAAGAAACACTTTGCGCCTATAGACTGAACACGCAATACACATGCGCACAACGTCACCCTTTTTCACAAATTCACAAACCCGATTTCAAAAGCTTATGTTTTCAGGCCCCCAAAACGCTGTTGTCGTGTAAGTGAACGGCCAAACGCATGAAAAGTTTTCAGTTTTTAGTTGAAAACGGTGTCATGTAAACAGCTTCTATGTTTTCAAAAGTAAGGTTCCCATAAAGTTTGCAAAATTATAACATGGAGTGTTCCCTTAACGTTTGTTTAACCAAGAACCAAGTTTTCATAACTAATGTTCTAACATTTTTGTTAGTTGGGTTGTAGTGTAGCTAATTACTTTTTCAGAATATTAGCTTGACTGTTTATCTCCGTTCACTTGTGAGCAGCTGGTAGCTTTCACAAGTTACAGTTTCAAAATAGCTTTGAAAGGAAACAAGAAATAGAGGTCCACCCACTTGGACAACTTCACCCTTAATCGTGCACCAGACCTTTTTTTAGATCTTTTCATTTTTTTTTTTTTTTTAAAACCTATTAAGATCGTGTAATTGTCGCTGTCTGCAAAGGTGATACTTCCAAGCGCTTAATTGTACTTCGCCAAGATTCTCCGCGAGAGGCCATGGATGTCGAATTACCAAAATTATCTAAATCATAACACATCACTGGCCCACTTTCTTATATGCTAATGTAATTAAACACTTAGCGGAGGACTGGAACGAGTGATGAGTTGAATACGAGCCCCCTCCGTTTCCCTCGTAGGTGGGAGGGAGTGGCGGAGAAAGAGACGAGGAAATGAAATTGTTGAAGAAAAACAGCGAGGACAAGATTCCATTATCTCATGATCAATACGGCTATTTGTGCCATCCGTTCAATTCAGGATCTCTTTACTGTGAGAGAATGGCATAGATATACTGAGCCAGTTGCACTGTGGGTCGACCGTCTTGAGATTGTTTCCTAATGCGGGCCCTTATGGGATTTACTTTGTCGTATAAAGAACCTAATGACAGGAGGTGGGCTCTCTTATGTTTTGATGGTCCTCTGCGATGAGTGGAGTGGCTAATACGCTAGCGAATAAGCACTAGAGATTTCAGTCATTCATTTTACCCACCCCATAAGTGGGGGAAATGCCCTTCGAGGGGGGGGAAAGAAGGTTACTTCTGAAGAATTTATCTGAAATTGGAGATGACAGAGGTTGTTAGCGGGTAAAATACTGCCCTGCCGTCGGATTCAGATCATAATTCCAAGCTGAACGTTTGTATTGTGCCGTCAGAGTGTTACACACAAACGCTTCCCTTTTTGTATTTCGAGAGGGAACCTCAGGTGTCAAATTACACAGCCAGATTAATCTGAAAATGTGTTAGTTCTATTGTTAAAAGTAGATGACACAGAAATGGCTTTAATATCCTACATCATATCAATTTAATGCACCGATGTTCCAGCAAGACATTGAACATGCCGGCAAATTTCAGTGAATAACTTAATTAAGAGGCCTAACTTGCGAGATCAAATGAGATTTGTGTGATTGAGATGGCTCATATCCTGCTAATTGGTCCTTTCATGCAAAATTTTTGTACCCTGGAGTTCCTTTCCCTCCAAAGAGCAATTGAATTGAAGTATATGCAAGATTTCCATAATGCATCCATTTGAGAGTGAATTGGATCCATGAGGAAGATCAGTTGTACTTTCAATAGGGGGGGAAAAAAAGAATCATTAAATTATCATGATGTGCGCATTAATTACGCAGAATAATCAGATTTATTATGTGAAGAGAGGAGAAAACAGGTTAGTCTCCATTTGACAGGTTTTATATCCCCACCCCATCTGTCAGTGGTTTCTGCATTAATTCTCGAGCGGATGTTTTTCTAACCTTATTTGTCATATACAGTGGGCTATAAATAGCAGCTTCCTGTCCTCTTCTGCCATAGTCACAGTGATGACTTGGTTTGCAGGGTCTCCCTCAGCATCCTTGTGCAGCAGATGGCAAAATGATTTGAACCGTTTGTGAGCTTTATTTCAACATGAACCGTATGTTTAGTTCTGACTGCCCACGTTCATGGCAAACTTGGAAATGTCACACTGCATAACAATCTTTTTACATGTTTCATGCATGAATCTAACTAAATCAGTGTAATGTAAATACACATGTTATGTGTAAAAATGTAGTTGAATCAAATATAATATTTCTTTCTAAAGATACTTTCTGTAATGTCTATTTGATGCTTTTCTTATTTAACACAATAATGACTTTACATTATCTTTTGGGGGTAATTTCTCAGCCATATATATATATATATATATATATATATATATATATATATATATATATATATATATATATATATATATAAAATGCAATTTCACAAACCATTGTCTGTAGTCTAACCTCAAATTCAAGCTATTGGTTGACTTATGCTTATCTCTGCCAGACTGTAGTATTGTTTTTTTTCTTTTTTCACTAGTGGTGCAGAAAGTCAATTATCCACTGATAAAGCTTCATTGTTCTCAAATTTGTTGTGCAAATAATCAGTTAAATTCTAAACCGAGAACTATTGTATGGCTTCGGAAGACTTGGTGTTTTTCCATTGTTTTTCTATGTAAACATGCGCTAGATGGACACATGGTGCTCATGTCTTGTGCCTTTTGCAGCATCTCTTCGATGGCACACCAATCTAAAAATATGGCGCTCAAACATGACCGTATTGGAAATTAATGGGATCCGAATTTCATCTTGTGGAAACGTTTGTTACTGTGCACAAGCAAATTCTTACTGATAGCTAATTTTTTGAGAAACAGTATCAACCTCAAATTCAGAACACGGCTTGTTTAGATTAATGGATTTGATTGTCTCATGGTTTTAGAGTAAAAAGTGTTTTGCAAAATACACTCACCTAAAGGATTATTAGGAACACCATACTAATACTGTGTTTGACCCCCTTTCGCCTTCAGAACTGCCTTAATTCTACGTGGCATTGATTCAACAAGGTGCCGAAAGCATTCTTTAGAAATGTTGGCCCATATTGATAGGATAGCATCTTGCAGTTGATGGAGATTTGTGGGATGCACATCCAGGGCACGAAGCTCCCGTTCCACCACATCCCAAAGATGCTCTTGGGTTGAGATCTGGTGACTGTGGGGGCCATTTTAGTACAGTGAACTCATTGTCATGTTCAAGAAACCAATTTAAAATGATTCGAGCTTTGTGACATGGTGCATTATCCTGCTGGAAGTAGCCATCAGAGGATGGGTACATGGTGGTCATAAAGGGATGGACATGGTCAGAAACAATGCTCAGGTAGGCCGTGGCATTTAAACGATGCCCAATTGGCACTAAGGGGCCTAAAATGTGCCAAGAAAACATCCCCCACACCATTACACCACAACCACCAGCCTGCACAGTGGTAACAAGGCATGATGGATCCATGTTCTCATTCTGTTTACGCCAAATTCTGACTCTACCATCTGAATGTCTCAACAGAAATCGAGACTCATCAGACCAGGCAACATTTTTCCAGTCTTCAACTGTCCAATTTTGGTGAGCTTGTGCAAATTGTAGCCTCTTTTTCCTATTTGTAGTGGAGATGAGTGGTACCCGGTGGGGTCTTCTGCTGTTGTAGCCCATCCGCCTCAATGTTGTGCGTGTTGTGGCTTCACAAATGCTTTGCTGCATACCTCGGTTGTAACGAGTGGTTATTTCAGTCAAAGTTGCTCTTCTATCAGCTTGAATCAGTCGGCCCATTCTCCTCTGACCTCTAGCATCAACAAGGCATTTTCGCCCACAGGACTGCCGCATACTGGATGTTTTTCCCTTTTCACACCATTCTTTGTAAACCCTAGAAATGGTTGTGCGTGAAAATCCCAGTAACTGAGCAGATTGTGAAATACTCAGACCGGCCTGTCTGGCACCAACAACCATGCCACGCTCAAAATTGCTTAAATCACCTTTCTTTCCCATTCTGACATTCAGTTTGGAGTTCAGGAGATTGTCTTGACCAGGACCACACCCCTAAATGCATTGAAGCAACTTCCATGTGATTGGTTGATTAGATAATTGCATTAATGAGAAATTGAACAGGTGTTCCTAATAATCCTTTAGGTGAGTGTATATATGTCATTTAAATATTGAAATGGTATTTTTGTGCATATTTCATAACAATAAATGTAAACTTTTAGAAGTTTTCACTTTTTTTCACTTCAGCAATATTCTGCCAAGTGTCATCTTTAAAAAGAGACCAGACTTAAGTCTGTGCTCCAAAGCATTCAAGATTTATGACAGTTTAAGTTGGAAATTTTATTTTCAGGTCCATGCTCAAAAAGTGAATAGTTGATTAAAACTACGGCATAAATATAATTTAGGAACATAAAATCCCCTAAAAATACAAAATATTAAATAAAAAAAACATTATCGAACTAAAATATTGTACAGTCATTTCATTAAAAAAACAACAAAAAAAACAAACAAAAAAAAAAAAACAGTACCAGAGGGTTAAAAACCAGATAACTTTGAACGCATGTTCTATTAAAGTTCCTGGAAGAACATTTGTTCATATCTTTAAGAGAACCCTGCCAGAAGTTCTGAGAACGTTCCCTGTAAGCTGGATTGTCACTTAGAGTATGTTTTTGTTTTATAGAAAAGAGCAGCATGACATTCTTTCTTACAAGTCACACAGTATTACAATAACATGAGGGTAAGTAAATGACGACAGAATTTGTATATTTAGGTGAACTCTCCCTCTAAATCTTGGTGGTCACGTGAGCGAACTCAGGTTGGAACTTTTCTCACTTTATTTCCTGTCGCATTTCCTCTTTATCTATGGAAAATGCCACTAAAACGAATTCATATGTCTAAAATAAAACCTTGACGCCATAAACCCCCAATTCTTCTCGCTTCTATATTTGTCCCCGTGTTTGGGTGGCTTTTCCTGCGGGAAAATGTGAAGCGAAGAGGAAGATCACAGAGGGCATTAGTTACGATTAAGAGTTCGGGTGGGTGGGTCTCGCCGATATCCCAGCAGCCATCATTAGCTCATCACGGAAGCCTCCAGGGGGTGGGCGCCATCAATCTACCCGACAGGGGCGGCCGGGCGTAGGCAGCCCAGCGTGAGGGAGAGCTCCGCTGCCTCCACACTCAATCCAGACAGAAACAAATGGAGAGCTCAGGAGATTCTACTGAAAATTAAGAAGGCAACCGGTGTGATGCAAACTTAAGAAGCAAAGAGTGTTGAGTGCCAGTGGGTAATCATCTCCTTTACAGCACATTTCCTTTTCCCTCCTCTTCAGTGCTTTTTATGCACTGTACCTCAGCATCAATCACATCCTTAGGACTCACATTCGTTGAAAGTAGAACATGATGTAGCTGGTGGCGATTTTTTCGACCATTTTGGTCAGGAATTAATGGTACGACGGTCCCCAGCTAGCGTCTTTAGGACATTCTGGCAAGGTTCTTTCAAAGTTATGAACAAACATTCTTCCTGTTGCATTAATAGAATGTTCGTTCAAAGTTATCTGGTGTTTAATAATGTTCTCAAAAAGTTAGCACAAAAACGTTTATACATCGTTTTTTTTCTGAAACATTTTAGTTGGACGTTCGTCGATCATTTTTTAAATGTTACTACTTGTTTCAAAACATTCAGAGAACATTTAAAGGTAACCCACAAAGTTTTCCAGAATGGAATTTTCCCTTAAACTTTGCATAATCAAGAAAATAGTTAAGGAATTGAAAGTTCAGGGAACATTCAACTTAATGAGAATGTTTGCTAACATCCTTAGAAATGTTAGTCCCTTTTAAACATTCTGTAGACTATAGGTAACTTTGTAACTACATGTCAACTAACTCTTATTAGAGTATTAGTAGACTGTCTGCTTAATATCTGCTAACTCTTTATTGTGATGGTCCTCAACACTACAGACATTCTACTGACTATAAGTAACTTTGCAACTACATGTCAACTTATTCCAACACTAACCCTACCCTACCAGTCTACTAATACTCTACTAACACTCTAATAAGAGTTAGTAGACATGAAGGTGCAACATTACTTATAGTCAACAGAATGTTTTAAAAGGCCCTATTAACTTTACAAGGGTAGATGGAGTAATGTAATTTTACCACAGGACATCTGTAATATTAATGGCCAATTCGCACGGGATAAGATATCTCAGTAAAACTAGCAGAAGTGGGAGGGGTAACTCGATTTGCGTATAGCCGTCATGTGTGTTGCTTCCTGATATCACGTGCGCAAACAACCTATATTTATATATATATATATAAAACAGTTATGTAAGGTCTCACGATGTATTAATTAACTTTAGATTGGATTATGTTGGTAATAGGCACTTACCTAACGCTAAAAGATGTTTTGTGCCTCTAACAAGTGCTTTCGATCTTCTTTCTGATCTGAATGGTGTGTGGAAGCACTTGAGTTTTGCCACAGACTTGTCCCAGCGTCTAGAACGCAACTGAATGCTTTTTCAAGCGTCTCCATACGTCTCCAAACAGCGGGAAACTACTTTTAAACAAGAAATGACAATATTTACAAACAGCGGGTCTATTTGCACAGGATTAGTATTACCTTAGTCCGATCCTTTTTACTGAAGGTAAAAGTCGCCGTAATCTTTACTGACATTGTCCATAATGATTACTGAGATGCACATTCGGACGGGACTAAAATCACTAAGAAGCTCTGGTAATTATTACTTTACCCCTCCTCTCTATGTTAAACTAGTCCAGTCCGAATAGGGCTAAAGGGACCATCAAAATAAAGTGAAACCATTTTTTTTTATATATATACATTAGAAATGTGACTGGGGAAACTGCATATCTGTTATTTAGTGGGATGCCCTAACTTATAAACACACATACCATTTTTGATATAAGATTTTGTTTCTGCCACCCACCTCTCTTTTGACTAATTTTTAATATTGTGTCCATCTCCCGCTCTCTGGTCCTGTTCTGCTTGACTTGCTCTCCTCCCACTCATCATAAGTGTCAAGTTTAAGGGGTCAGACCTGTTTACCCAGATATCTTAACTTGAAGCCAGCAATTACTCTCTGACCCCACTCTTTGGTCACTGAGATGACCGGATAGCTTGCGTGGCTGATCAAATGGAAAAAATATGATTCAGATTGGGGTCTGTGGGTTAATGATATACTTCGGCTCAGGAGAAGTTTCTGTTGCTGTTGTATAAACAACCAAATGCTCTGAAATACAGGAGAGCTGCAGCACTTAAAATTCAATTTTGGTTTGCAATTACTTTAAAAAAAAATAAGGATGCACATTTGTATATTTAAACTTGAAATATTTATATGAACTATTACAGTTAGTTCTTGTCTGCAAATCTTATTTCGAGCAGCACTCAAACATTCTGATGCAATCCGACAACACAGTCTGACAAACGAGTGAATCATTAATTTAACCCATTCGGTCAAAAAACTCTGATTCATTCGGGAAAAATGTGATTGCCTTCATAGATATCATATAATAAAGGCTAGATGTCTTGTCCGCGCTGCTGGCCAATGGAGGTCGACGTCCGCACACGGCGGCCATCTTGCCATAGGGAGCTCGCTCACTCGTAACATTGTGTTTCAATGGTGCATGTACTTTTTAAATAACCATAACTTGCTCAATTTTCTACCGATTTTCAAACGGTTTGGTTTGTTATAAACATCTGTGGGGATCTACTTAGGCAGGCATACAACACAGCTGCATCATATTCACTCAATCAATCATGTGATCGGTTGTAAGGTCACATGACTAATCAGGAAGTGATAAATGTTTGCTGGCTGCAAGGCAGACTCTTTTCGTGTTGATGCTAGACACTGTTGTGTGAGTTGGGCCCCTTTTTCATGTAGGTAAAATTGGTCATTGCAGAGCATGTTTAATCACTGCCAGTAAATTTTAATACTTATTTATTTCATTTGATTAGGGTAATTCTAGAAGCGCGTGTCTACTCTTCACGGAGGACACAGGCTGCTGAATGGAGTTTTAACATTTATGTAATCACCCCAGTGTGTCTCGAGCTGCTGAACTGCACTGGTAAATGCCTTAATATGTACAATTTCTATTGAATGTTTTATAACTGCATTGAAACATGTTTTAACGACTTTCTCTGTTTGTAGCAACGGAACGTTCACCTTTTTCTCTGCATGTGTTAATGCGCTGTGGGACAGTTGATCATACTGAAAAGTAGGCTTATATTTTCTAGTTATGATTTAACTGACTGTTATGCTGTTTAATGAGGTTGTTAAAGCTGCCGTCGGCAAAATTTTTTTGATCATATTCAGTGTAATCGACACTATAATCCGACAGAACAACATAAATAAGGTGGTTTTAGAAAAAAACCCGAGCTTCTAACTCCACCTGGAGCGTGTTATTTGTTTTGCAAAAATCCAGCGCTCCCGCTTCATCAGGTCCAATCAGCGCAGGGGGGTGTGAGATCTGACTGTCAATCACAGGTCGTGCACACGCCACAGATCCCCCCTCACTCGCGCACGTTAATATCACATGCACACGCCACGCCTGAAGTTCGCCTGGAGATTGCATGAAGCGTGATGGCGGAGAGAAAATCTACTAACAAGCTTCCAATTCCTCGGTTATTGCTATCTATGGATAGATTAGCCAGGGCAGCCTACCTCCGAGTCCATGGTGTTGATAGATGCTGAAGAGACGGACGCGTTCACAGAAAATCAGGTACACACGCACAGTGACGCACTGACGAGCACGACCTCGATGGGAGGGTGCTCGCTGGTAGTGGGGAGGGGCATGAGAGTTGTAAACATTCAAAATTTGGGCTAATCGACCCAATCTGCCAGACTTGCCGACGGCAGCTTTAACTAACATGCTTGGTTTCTTTTGTAAAGGGACCAGGCCAGCCACTGTTTTCCTGTAATTAATAGGCATTTCTTTACTGTTTCCTGTTGTTTGATTGTTTTTGTTTTGTTTGGTTATCCATAATTTTGCCACTCATGTGCTACATTCATAGTATTTCTTATTTTGACTAAGTGTTGCCATTTATGCTGGTGATTCTCCTCTCTAACTATGTCTTCTGCGTAGGTTATCCTTGTACAAGGCCGGATCCACACTGATGCTTTGCCCCTTCTCTTCAGGGGACCATACTGGGAGAGACACTGTATTGGTGTGTACTTATAACTACAACACGGTGTGATATTTTGTAGTGGTATATAAAGATCTTAAGTGTGTAGTGCTTGTTGTGTTGCATGCTTCGACTGGTGTTGGGTTGCTGTCTCCTGTTTCTGTCTCTCCAGGGGCCTCCTGAGCAGGGGTTTTGCATTGGCTGATCCGACCTTCCTAGATTGAGGAAAATCCACCAGTCATTTACCACAGTGTTTTTTTAAGATTCGTTTTAAATAACTTTTCTACGTCTTTTTGTACTAATGTAATAAATTTTGGAATACATTTACATTTCTTTCTCTTGTTGACTGTCCCTTTGCGGGGATAAATGTATTAGCCACACTACAGTCACGGGAAGAGTTGGGGTTCCCCCTGCCCATCATCAGGGGGTGGCGTAGTCAAACTTGAAATAAGGTATACTGCATGGCAGGTACCACACATCAGAGATGTAGTTATGACACTGCATACATATGAATAATTATAACAATGGACTTCCATATGAAAGAATTATAGCCACGTTAATAACGTTTGTAAGAAACCAAACCGTTTGTAAATCCGTCAAGATTTCAGCGAGATAAGAGGATTTGTGTTTGTGCTGATCACTCACCTTACTTCAGATACCACAGAGCTCGCCAGAAAGCTTCCCTGTGACAAGATGGCCGCCGGTGATGCCGTTCAAGACTCCGCCTTAAGACATCTAGCCTTATATGGATATCTATGATTGCCTTAATGAATGAGTCACTGAATCATTTACTCAACCAATTCGTTCATAAATGCTGATTCATTCAAGAAAAACAACAAACAATGTCATTTCATTAAACAATTCGTTCTAAACTGCGAATTAATTTAGGAACAAAACATGTAACTGTTTTTATGAACTAGTTGCTAAGTAATACATTGTTGCACTCAGGAAATAAATAAGTAATTCATTTATGAGTGAGTCATTTGAATCATTCAGTCAAATAGTTTGTAAAAAAAAAACAAAAAAACATTTGGTTCTGCTGAGGCTTTGTTTAGAAATGTTTTTGTTGGTGGATCAAAATAGACTAGATAATACCTGGCGATATTGTGTCTAAAATGCATACAAGCAATATCACACAATTGTGCTTTAATAAACAGCAAGCCGTCGTTAGTTCTAACTTGACGTTTTCTGTGCTAGAAACAGAGGACTGATGCCCAAGACCACATCCTCCATCTCTAAACGTATGTTGTGACCTATCATTCCTGCATAAAAATAGTGCACTTGAAAAAAAAAAAGGTTATCGTTTCTACTCAGTCATATGGAGAAAGGAGACACGGTAAGTACAGTAGTACAGTAACTACGTAGTAAGTACATTTGAAGTGGATCAAAAAAGTTCATCAAAGTTGTCCTAAGACAAGAGCGGGTATTGTTCAAAATCCATGTATAACTTTGAAAGGTTTTGATCCACTTCAAATGTTGACTACTGTATTTTAAATGGAGTAGGCTAATTCAGTGCGAAAGCTTTTGCTTCAGGTTTTACCTTGACAGAGAGTTTATGAACCCAAGTGCTAGTGCGTGTCCTCGACTTTTCCCCAATCCCTCCAGGTGAGTAGCACACGTGTTCCCGCTAGTTTCACTGTACGCGCTAGATTCATTACGTTTTGTATTCCGTGTAGCCTATCCGTGTTCCTCAAAACCCATTTTCCAGATTATGACTGGCCTATTCGTGAACCCCGTTTGAGTTATGCTCTCTCCTCTACTCATTGATATGCCCTACCTGTCTACATGTTGAATTATATACTTCATCTGTGTTTCTCCTTGGTGAAATAGTCCAGTGAAGATGGATTCAAATATACACAAGTTAATCCTGTCAGGACCGTCACTACGATGAATAATAATGCTTTTGCAAAAACCGACCCTTGACTCTGAAGTGCTATCATCTAAGTAAAGAAACGGCGCTCTACAGTGTCCGTTTTCATTGTGCAAATTGTTTGGAAATATTAAGCAGTCTGCAGTGATCTCCAGTGCTGTAAAATAATAACTCCGGCAGTGGTGCCTCAGTGACCTTATTTATTCCATTCAATAGAACAAATGAAATAATAGGGGGGAAAAAACAGCTCAATATCAACAAGCCCTGGGAGCCAGCACTAACACATATCTCTTAAATACATGTCAAAATAAGCCGGAAGCTCGGAAAAGATAAACAGTTATTCAAATTTATTTAAAGTTATTCTTGGATACTTCAGTGCTATAACATGTATATTGTGTTTTTGGTTCTGTCATGTTTGCCTGTGTGCCCTGTCATTTGACCCAGTGTGTCTGACTGTTGTATTCAGTCTAATTAATCTAATGAACAATTACCTTTTTAGTTCCTCGTTTAGCCTATTTAAACAGTATAATTATTTGTTGATTTAAATTGATTAAAGTTTTTTGTTAATGGAATTGTTATTGAACCAGAATTGTTAAATAGAATCAGAATTGGAACCTTAAAGGGTTAAAGTGCTTATACAGATAATTATTTATTATTATAATTATTTATTTCCCAATGTCACTAAAGTTTATGTTTTGGTACTTAATGCAGTGAAATTTTGACATTTTATACATCACTTAAATGTCCAAATAATTTTGGATCCACTGTATCCATAAATGCTCATATTTAGCAATAATGCTAATGCCTAACATAAAGACCACATAACTTAGGATACAAATTCCATTAACTTTATTGGAAGAATGTTTGTTCATAACTTGCCAGAGAACCTTGCCAGAACATTAGACAAAGTTCTGAGAAATGTTCCTGGTAGCTGGGATGATGTAATACTTTTAGAAATGTTAAATCACTAATTAGAACCCTCAGTAATTTCATGATAATTTTTACCTCTGTGTACAGCAAGTCATCACTTACCATAATCACATAAATTTTATCAATTTCAAATGTGGATTTCTCTCCCTAATTTTCCTCCATTTCATGGCAGGTGGAAGTTATAAGGCTAATTTTGGCCATCATTTTTCTAACTATTTTTTGACAAGCTGAGAAAATTGTTGCTGATAACACATACATTTTACATGAGAACTTTTACCCTCAGATTTTGTTGTGCAAATCAAATCATTTAAATCAGCTACAGAAGTTATTTTGTGCCAACTACGGTTAAACTATTCAATAGAGAATTGCACAAATTAGATGCCAGATTTGTATACTGTAGTTTTTTTTATTTTTTTATTTTTTTATAATTTGGATCGTTGGTTTATAATAATTTATTTTATGTTTTGGACTATGTTGTGTGAGTCTAATATTGTGTACTGGCCATGTCATGGCTGTCCAAGATGAATTTCCCAGAAATGGGACAATAAAGTACTGTCTATTCTATTCTATTCTATTCTATTCTATTCTATTCTATGTTCTCAAAACGTTAGCAAAAAGCACTATTTACAAATCATTCATGGAATGTTTTTCTGAAACATTATAGTTGGACATTTGTTTAATGTTTTCTAAACGTTACTACTTACAGGGAATACATTCATAATATTTGTAAAATGATGGAGAAAACATGTCCTTAATGTTTCCATAACCAAGAAAAAAAAATATTTTTTATACATTAAAAAACTGGACTTGTTGAACTTTCTGAGAAAATTCAGATATGTTTTCATAACTTAATGGGACGTTATCGAAATGTTCTTAGAACATGTTTTTGTTTGCTGGGAGTACGATGCAAAAAAATAATCATAATAATAAATAAAAAAATAATAATAATAATTGAAACCAAAAATGTTAAGATCCTTTATCTTTGTGGTCCCCCAAACTTGACTTTGTTGACCAAACATTTGTCTGAAGCATCAGACAGAGAATGAAGGCCTGAATCCATGTGCAGAGATTTGTTAGGAGGAACTTACAAGGAGAATACAGAGAATGGTCAACATCAGGCAATGATCACACACTAGGCAGATAGGCAGAGACAACAACTTACAGAGGCAGTCCAAGAACAAAGTCCAGAGTAAAAAAAACAGAGTAATCCAACATAGAAAGCTTATATATGCCATCCTGATTAGATGATGATGAACACCTAAGAACAATTAACTTAGAATTCAGGTGAGTGAGACCTCTGGTGGCAGAGTTGAGAAATGGCAGATGTGACAGTACCCTTTTTTTTTTTCAGAAGGGAAATATGAAAAGCAGGAGCAATGCAATAAGCAGGCATTTTTAACTTGTAAGTGACATGATTGATTCGTCTGATAATTGGGAAATGGGCCCACATAACTTGGACTGAGTTTGTGGCCAGGGAGTCTCAGCTGAAGGTCTCGAGTGTACAGCCAAGCTCTTTGACCAGAGTATAAGATGGGCGCAGGTATGCGATGACGATCAGCTTGGATCTTTTGGCGTTGAATAGCATGCGAGAGGTGTGTGTGCTGGATTCCAGGTTTGATCACTTCTGTTCATCAAGTAATCTACAGACGGAACCTCAGAGGGTTCGCCCGACCAAGGAAACAGGGGAGGGTGATATCCCAGCATGCAAAAGAAAGGATTCATCCCAGTGGAAGAGTTAATCAATGAGTTTTGAGCATATTCGGCACAAGGTAAATAATGACTCCACTCATATTGATTGTTATGGCAGTAAGACCATAGAAATCTCCCCACCCCTTAGCTGAGCCGGGGTAAGACAGACCTTGATATAGTGCAGGCGACATAACTCCTTCCACATTCTGGAAATAAATTGGGGTCCTTGATCAGAAACAATTTTCTCTGGAATGCAAAAAAAGAAAAAAGAAAAGAAACAATGAAACAATGAAACAAGTTCTCCATAGCGGTAGGACATTTTGGGAGGGGAATAAGGTGACAAGCTTTAGAGAACCTGTCAATGATTGTGAGAATGACAGTGTTACCTCTAGATAGTGGCAAGTCAATGATGAAATCCATGGCTATATGTGACCAGGGTTGTGGGGAATAGTCAGGGGTTGTAGAAGTACAGCAGGAGGTAATATGGAGTCCTTGGTCTGAGAGCAGACAGAACAGCACTTGACGTAACTGGAGACATCGGAGGACAAAGAGGGCCACCAAAATCGATTGCGTGCCAGAGTTATGGTGCGTAGAATGCCCGGGTGGCCCAAGCTGGGTTTGGAATGGATCCATTGAATCAGTTGACCCTGTAAGTCCCATGGAACATATACTTTATCAGTGGGGAATTGCTTGGGTGGTGGTTCAGAAGCTTGGACCTGTTGTATATCATTTATAAATTCCAATCTTATAGGACCTAGAATTATGGAGAATAGTAAGATAGATTTATCTGATGAGCTCTCACGTGGGCTTGTCATGCAGACGGGACAGGGCATCAGACTTGATGTTCTTGGAGCCGGGTCTGAAGGAAAGATTGAAGTTAAAACGTGAGAAGAACAAGGCCCATCGTGCTTGACGTGCATTGATTATCTTTGTGCTCGTGATATGCTCAAGATTTCTGTGATCGGTTAATACCAGGAAAGGGTGTTTGGCACCCTCAAGCCAGTGCCTCCATTCCTCAAAAGCTGCCTTGATTGCTAGTAACTCACGATTGCCCACATCATAATTGCATTCCGAGGGCATCAGTTTGCGAGAAAAGAATGCACAAGGGAAAAGTTTGTGGTTCTTGGCATTGGGACATAATGGCATCAATTCCACTCTCAGAAGCATCCACCTCCACCATAAATGGTAGCTCAGGGTCAGGTTGTTTGAGAATGGGTGCTGAGGTGAACCGGTGCTTTAGATCCATGAGTGCATGATGTGCATCTTCAGACCACTGAAGCTTGTGGGGTTTGCCGCAGAGAAAGAAGTTAAGGGGAGAAGCCAGACTGCTGAAATTTCAAATAAATCTCCAATAAAAAACATTGTATAATAACCTCTGTAGTTGCTTTACAGTTCTGGGTGTGGGCCAATTCAGGACAGCCTGAACCTTGGTCTGGTCCATTGCAATGCCTTTGGGTCCAATAACATATCCTAGAACTGTAATGATGAATTTGTGAAACTCACATTACTCTGCCTTTGCAAACAAGTGGTTCTCCCTGAGACAATTTAGGACCATGTGGACATGCTTAACATGGGTGTGGAGAGTGGATGAGTAAATCAAAGTGTCATCAATGTACACGATGATGAATTGTCCAATCATGTCTCTGAAGATGTCATTCATGAAGGCCTGAAAGATAAATGGTGAGTTTGACAGGCCAAAAAGCATGACTTGATATTCATAGTGGCTCTGGTGTGTGCGGAAAGCAGTTTTCCACTCATCACCCTCACAAATTCTAATCAAATTATATGTGTTGCAGAAGTCCAATTTGGTGAAAAAACTGGCTTCACATAATTGTTCTAGGGCTGTGGGTACTAAAGGTAGAGGAAAGGGTAGTTTACCATGCTCTTGTTAAGACCTCGATAACCAATGCAAGGTCGAAGACCACCATCTTTTTTCTCCACAAAGAAGAACCCAGCTGATGCAGGAGATGTGGAAACCAGACTTCAAGGCTTCACTGATGTAATTTTCCATTGCCTAGGTCTCTGGTAGTGATAAAGGGTAGATTTTGGACTTGGGAGGCATGGCACCTCATAGGAGATCATTGACAGTCAAATTCTGCTAGGAGGTAATTGAGTGGCACAAACTTGGTCAAAGACTTCTTTCAAGTCAGCATATTCAGGAGGTATGTGGAGGGGTAGCTTAGGTTCATCTTCTGAGATGCAATAAACCAAAACACAAGAACGAAGGCATATGGGGCCCCACTTCAGTATTTATCCTTCTTTCCAGGAGATTACAGGGTGTGTTACGAACCAAGGATATCCTACAACAAGTTGATTGAGTAGTGTGTGAGTGATCACAAAAGTGCAGTTCTCAACATGAGTGGTTCCCACTTGAGTCCTTAAAGGTGAAGTACAAAAGTTGATGAATCCCGAGCTGAATGGGCGACCATCTAGTGCTGAAACACAAACAGATGGAATTCAAGGAATAGTAGAAATTCCTAACTCTGCCACTAATTTTTTATCAATAAGGTTCCCGGGTGCCCCAGAGTCAATGAAAGCTTCCACAGCAACTTACTTTTCATTCCAAACTAGTTTCTCGGAAGAGGAAGTCTGGTCGATTGGGCCATGTGGCGAGGGAATGGCCAGATAATACGCAATCCATGAGTAGACCCAGTTGCCTGGGATGAGCTTGGCCAATTTGCATGGGTTCTACAGAAGGGATTTCTGAGCTGGTTTCTCATTGGAAGCTAGATCCCTCCATGGGCTTGCAAAGACAAATAAGATTGTCAATGCGGATGGAGAGCTATTTCTTTAGATTCAAGTTGTCATCGCGACAGGCCAGCTCAACTCTGAGCTGCCAGGGTTCGGAAGGTTAGAGCATAGTCCCTAGCAGTTTGGTGTCCCTGACATAACGCATGCAATTGCTCCCCGGCTTCTTTGCCTTCATGGGGATGGTCAAACACCTCACGCAGACGATTCTTAAATTTCTCCAATGAGGATCAAATATTGAAGTCCCTTTCCCAGATCACAGTTGACCAGTCCAAAGCTCTTCCTGTAAGCAGGGAGGACACCAATGCCACTTTAGATTACTGAGTGGGGAAGGTATGTGGTTGCTGAGCAATATAAAGGGTATACCAATGTAGAAATCCTCAAAAGGCCCCAGGGAGCCATCAAATTGATCCTGCAGGGCCAGGCGGGGGTTAGATGAAGTTAACAAAGAGGCACTGGGAGTAGGATGAAGATTTCGTGGGAGAAAATCGTCTATTCATCTCTTCCATTAGTGTGGTCAATCTCATCAACTGGGCATGATGGGCAGATAGCGAGGAAGCTTGATTAGCCAAGGTAGAATAAATCTCTGCTGGATCCAACGGTGGCAAAGTATTTTGTGAAGCATCAGACATAAAATAAAGGTCTGAATCCATATGCAGAGATATATTATGAGGAAATACAAGGAGAATCCAGATAATGGTCAACATCAGGCAAAGATCATACACAAAGCAGATTGGCAGAGGGGCAAACAACATACAGAGGGTGTCCAAGATCAAAGTCCAGAGTCAAACCCCAAGAGCGTAATCCAACGTAGAAAGTTCAGCATTGCAGAGTAAAACCTACAATACTTCACACTGAGTGAGCAAACAGTCAGAGTTTATATAGGCCATCCTGATTAGATGATGACGAACATCTGAGAAAAATCAGCTTAGAATTCAGGTGATTGAGACCTCTGGTGGCAGAGTTGAGAAATGGCAGATGTGACATTGTCATGTTTAATATTTTAGATTTTACCAGCCCTCCAGTCCATGACCAGGACAAGATGGCGAAGAAGCATTTCTGATGACTCATAAATTCATCCATCGTCATCAAAACATGATTCCAGGGATGATTCCTCAATCGTTTTATCCAGAGAAAACTGGGCAGTAATCCCTTGCAGAAGTTGCCCTCAGGTGACTGTTTCTTTTCGGAAAATCACAAAACCAAGCATTGTCCTCGAAGCCGCTTGCCAAAATGTTGTCAAGCATCCTCAAGATTGATGCATAACTAATATTATTGCGAGAGATATATATTCACATCCATGTCCACTGGCAAAAGATTCTCTCTGCCCTTCACACTTGATCACCTTGACACATTGTAGCCTTATCTTTTACCTTGGAGTTACTTTCATTCATCACTGTGCTGACTTCAACACTTTGCTTTGGATATAAATCCTTTCTATGCTCACTATTAATGAAATGATGGTTTGTTCATATTTTTTCCAATATAATAAAAGTGGATGAGTCATGTCACAACATTTGATGATGCTACAACACAAATTTAAAGTGTTTTAAGACGTCTGTTTTGACGTCTCATCACTACTTATTTACCTCAAATTATTAATGAACTGTCCCTTTAAATGATGATGAAGAGGAAGTGATATCACTGTACAGAGGAGCCATCTTCAAAAGTTCTACTCTCATTTAACGTTCGTAATGTGTTTTTTTTTTCATGTTTGACTAGATTTGTAAAGCATAGCTTGTCTTCCCCATCAAAACTTTGTAATTTCATATGATGAATGCTAATGATATGCGGACATGACCTTGATAATAGATAAAGTGGCAGCCATTTTTGTTCCACCAATTGTGATTTGGTGAAATATATTAGTGTGGCATTTTCAAGTTTGCAAGGCAAACATTATGTTTATGATTATGTTTGTATTATGATTTGTGGGTTGTATTCTAAGTCTATTGAAGTCATACATTATATTTATGTGACGAACAGAGAGAAATTTCAGTCATTAGTCACACCTATGCATGATCAAACCTAGTATGTTCACATTTAAATTTGTGTTTCGTTCTTACTAGTCAGTACAATTTCATGTCCCCATCATATACACTCAACGGTCACTTTATTAGGTACACCTTACTAGTACCAGGTTGGACCCCCTTTTGCCTCAATGAAAGTTTATGCTGGAAACATTCCTCAGAGATTTTGGTCCATATTGACATGATAGCTTCATACAGTTGCTGCAGATTTATCGGCTGCACACTCATGATGTGAATCTCGCTTTCCACCACATCCCGATTGTTCTCTATTTGCATTGAGATCTGGTGACTGTGAAGGTCATTTGATTTTAGTGAACTCACTGTCATGTTCAAGAAACCAGTTTGAGTTGATTTGAGCTTTGTGACATGCTGTGTTATCCCGCTGGAAGTAGCCGTCAGATGATACACTGTGGTCATAAAGGGATGAACATGGTCAGCAGCAATACTCAGCAAGGCTGTGGCGTTTAAACGATGCTCAATTGATAGAAAGGGTCGCAAAGTGTGCCAAAAAAATATGAGCTGAACCAGTCTGGTCATTCTTCTCTGACCTCTGGCATCAACAAGGCATTTTCACCCACAGAACTGCAGCTCGCTGGATATTTTCTATATGTTTAAAAATATATGTGTAATATATTAAACCATCATATATTTAATATACATATATCCTACTATTTCTCAAGTAAATCTATCTTGTTTTATGAATAATTCGACATTTGAGCTGGAAAATAAGACATTTTGCGAGTGCGAGTAGGTAGGCGGTTCCTTCACGCTGTCCTGGATGCATCAGGACAGATCAGCATTTACACAGCAAATGTCATCTCATCTGCATTTCTACATTTCGACTTCTTCCAAATGTGGTTTCAGTGACCAGATCCCAAAATCGCCATTTGTGAAGCTGATGTTTATGTCTGTATGCTTCTCTTGTACTCTATATACTAAAACACACACTCATATCCTTTAGCCGGCAGGTGGGCTCAGTTTATTGAGCTCAGACTCGACTCGGGCTCCATTTGCCCCTGGGCACCACGCTGTCTTTCTCCCCGTCTATTGTATTCATGGCATCTTTAGGTCACGTACCTTCTACATCTGATATAATGGCCTGTGCTGAGAGGAACAGGCAGAATCCTGGCTAAAGTGAGTAGTACAGCATTTCTGGCTGCTCTCCAGAGATACGAGTGGATTTACGAAGCTCGGGGGCTGGGACAATGAAACGGTGTGTGCTCGTTGAGCCGTGGAAAGGAGCTTTAAAGAGCCACTGAGACACGGTTCACCATCTCCTTCCCCGGGGTCCATGTAGATCCTGCTCACCTCCTCTTGTCCCTCATAGAGATTGGGCTGATGGAAAGCAGAGGAGGTAGTAATCCTCCCGCTCTCCCGAAAACCGGCACCAGGAGATGATGAGGAGATGGATCCCAGCACTCCTATGGAGATAATTAACCAGACGCTCCTGTCGTTTCACTGAGACGTGTGTCTGTCTGAAGAGAAGGGAGATGTTGAGGAAATTACTTTGAAACTGTAGCTTGCCAAGCTACTTTTAATTTGACATAAACTCTGAAAAGTAAAGGGTGTTTTTGCAGTGATCCCATAGAAGAACCATTTTTCAGTGAACAATCCTCAAAAAGAACCATGTTATTTTTATTGTGAAGAACATTTTAATTGCCTTTATTTCCACTATAAAGAGCCTTTTGCAGAATGGAAAGGTTCCAGTGATGTTAATTGTTCTTTGTGCCAATAAAGAACCTTTACCTGTAAGAGTGTTAAGCTACTCTTTAGCTGCACTACAAACTGATAGATGACAAATTCTAAACTAAACTTCCAGTTAGTTATTATTATATAAATGCTATGTTTAACTTTTCTCCACGTCCTGATTTTGTAAAGTTAGATGCGTTCCTGGGTGAACATATTTTGTTGATCCTGGAACAACTTTCCTGTATGAAAACCTAACTAAACCTATTACCAATAAACCTAACCCTACCCATAACTTATCCCTAAAATTAGAGGGAAATGATAAGTGAATAACACAGATGTAGAAGCACTTAACCCTGGTTGTAAGCCTAAACTTAAAAATAAAATAAAAAGATCCTCACACGAATATAGGCCAAAAAGCTCACAGGATTTTATTGTCCAGAGGCCACAAATAAAGTGCAAAAGTGCAAGAAAGCCCAAGAGTGCAAAACTTTTTCGGGTTCAACTCATGTGTTACCAAGCATACACCTGCGGTAATTTACACACTTATTACCGTAATCCATGTAACATACCGGAATCCGATTACTTACGCATTGTCCATTCCCTTGTGAGCCTAAACTTGACATAAACTGTAAACCTGTCCCTCAAATTTAATTGGTTGATTGGAATGTTGTTTCAGGGTCAGCAAAGATGTTGATCCAGGAACATGTTGCACTTGGTGAAATCAGGTTCTGCCCTTTAGCTGTTCCACAAGCTCTTCAACCATGTTGTTTGTTGACATGTCATAAAATCAGTGTGAAGCATGCACCAATTCAACATGAAACATAAAACTAAGTGTTATAATGTCAACAGGGTGACATTTTCAGTCTTGTAATGCACTTTGCCTCACTGTAACAGCGCTATTAGTATAATGTTTTTTTTTTTTTTTTTTGTCCAGTCTCATAAAATTGCATCATTTCAAGTAATAAATTAAATCCAATAAACAAGGCGGAGAGACACTGGTTGTGACAGGATGATAGAGAATCAATCAGGATTCATCTGGCCTCATATTCAATCCCATGAGGCTTTGCCACTTGAAAGTCATTAAGCTGCTATTTGACCCCTAATCACGAGCATTCTGCATTCTAATTTCTAGTGTTCTTCAATCTCACAAATGAGCGTCTTCGTGTTTCGAGTCTTTTCTGGGATGTTAAACATGGGATGCAAGCAGGCAGGAAGCTGAAATCAATTGGAAACTGGGAATCATTCTGAGGAAGATATTCAATAACATATTTAGATTAGATGAGATAGTTTAGGATGATCTATTACAGGGGTTTATTATCACATAAAGAGGGTCGTGAGCACATGTAATGTGATATTAAAGTGAGGACGTCATTATTAGATAGTTTGTTATTGGAAACGGCAAAACTTCTAGGGACAATTTGTGCACAAGTTTGCCACAAATGAACTGTTTTTCAACAGCAGATTTAAAACCAAGTTGTTTTAAGCATGAATCGAACAAATTTTGAGGTTTATGAGGTTAAAAAAAGGACAAAGAAGAGATAAGATTAGTACACTTAAGATATCTTCTATTAAAACTAGAGTTGTCATTCAGATTTGAGAATGGCTTTTAAATTCCACTTCCATTGCAGAAATGAATTGTTGTGTGAAGATTGAGGTGCTAACCCTAACCCTAACCCTAACCCTAAGCCTAACCCTAAGCCTAACCCGAACATTCAACGTATTCTAATAAAATAAATAAACAAATACAAAACCAAAGTAAAGGCAGCACTCCCTCACGGATTCCCTCATCAGCAATCACACCACCGGCCTTGCATCGTTCTCTCACGGCCCTCGGCCTCGTCCTGCTCGCCACTCAAGTCATTTTTAAATAGAAGCGTTTAAGACAAACTTGAAGGAGAATTTTGAAAAGACAGACAGACAGACAGACAGACAGAAAGACAGACAAACATATAGATAGATAGACAGACAGATAGACAGATAGATATATAGATGATAGATAGATAGATAGATTGATTGATAGATAGATAGATAGATAGATAGATAGATAGATAGATAGATAGATAGATAGATAGATAGATAGATAGATAGATACTGATTAAGAAAATAATTTAAAGCAGCATTCAGCAATAAGTTGATGTGAATGCAGCCTTGAGGTTACGTATCATTACCCGCAACCTCCAAATTCTCATTATTCTCTTGAGAAATTAGTTTATGCATTGACAACCCTCATGAGTCACACTGGCCTGGTAAACATGAAGTGCAGACAATGACTTTTACTTTTCAGACAGCCTCTATAGCTAGCTCTGTTGCATTAGCACTTAATGGCCTTGAAGAAGCTCATGGTGATCAGTTGCCTAGCAATTAGTTTGAATAAATGAAAATATCCAATTTAGACCTGACAAGGTAAAGTTGATTAGGGTTTAAGTAATTAGGGGTTTTATGGCTTTATGTTTGAACTGGACATATGATGCAAGCAATGTAAAGGTCAGATATTTTGGTGTTGGGTAACAATGGTGGGTGCGAAGGCAGGGTTGGGAGGTTTAGGCGGTGTGTCTAATGTCACTTGCACTTCTGGATAGATTTATATTGAGGCTGGATTACCAAAAGGATAAACACTTTAGCTGTCTTATCTATTGTGGCCTGGAAATGCCGCCTTGGCGAAACCAACCCTCTGGAAATTTGAAATAGGTTTGGGGAGTAAAACGTATTAGCATGAGTCTTATCAGCGATTTGGCCTCTAAAAGAGGGAAATCACTTTGGTGAGGCCTTGGGTTCACGAAAACGTTTTGGACATGGAATTTGTAATGACTTGCAATGTGCAAGAGTACAGAGATTCTCATGAGGAACTAGTGCTGGGTGGTATGATACTATATTTGCCATGTGACTAGGAATGTAATGGAGGATAAATGCAAGTTAATGCAGTTTATGTACCTTTAAATAACAAAAGTAAATGACCCATTTGTTTCTTTTTAGTCGTGTACTGTTGATTATCTCCTCGTCCTATTTTTGTCCTCGCCTTACCATGGTATAAAATTAACCTTCTTCTCTAGTACTGCTTATAAAAGTTTTGGCACACATGTAGTATATCTTATTGAGATCTATTCTGGGCCTTATTGTCGGTGTCATCTCTAGATGGAAAACATGAGCAATTGGAACAAAAAATATGCCAGACTCCTGAACTCTGCGTTCACCCCGTTCATCTCTGCACAAACCGTTTCAATCATCACGAGCAAAACAATGCGAGGGAAAGAAAGCAGCGTGTTGAGACAGTCTGCGGAGCCAGAGGACCTCACGGTGCCCTACTGCTGCTAGCGACATTTTGCAGAAAGCTGAGGCATATTGAAGGTCACTCTTAATAAAACTCAAAGCAGCAGCCAGGCAGACCAACATAAGCGCACAGCTCAAGGATGTCTGAATTTCTCTGTGGACCGAGAGAGAGAGTGAAAACGAGACAGCGAAAGAGCAGAGTGATAATGCTACCACGCTAGGAGGGATTTTCTGAGTACCTTAAAAGGGCAAAGTTCAGCTTGAGAAGTCACAGACGTTGGCATTAGCCTTGCTTTGGAAATCTCAAGCACGTGGGTTGTGATAGCTCAGTGTAGGCAGTCATTTGGTGGAACAAACAGCTACAGAGAGGTCTACCCGTCTTAAAAATCCAGCTTATGTTGCTAATGTGCTTGTTCAAATTGTAAATAGCTTGTTCAAACTGTTCATTATAATGCAAAAATTTGTTAATCAGTATTTTTATTTTGTTTTACACTAAGGCCCTGTTTACACCTGGTATTAAGATGCATACTGGTCGATCGGATCACAAGTGGACAACGCTAAATACAGTTGTAAACAGGGTCTATAACGTGTTGAGCTTGTCCACTTTCGACCACTTCCAGAGGTAGTCGAAAACGCATTCAACCGGATTGCTTTCATAGTGTAAACGCTCATGTAGTCGAATGTGTTCAAACAGCCACAAAAGACGCCTACTCTCCTCCTACTGACCGAATGTGTCAACATTACAGGAAACGTGCCAGCCAGACAGGATTTAAACTTTGGTTGGAGACCCAAGTTTGGTTTGAAGACGAAAATTCTCTCACAATTCCCGATTTCTAACATACACTCACAGTGTTCGGTGACATCTTGCGGCTATCAGAGCAGAAACGAAAGCTGATGCCCTCCGTATGTTGTTCATAATTGCGTGATCTTATTTAGTCCATTAGATCAAAAGATCTGAAACCCATACACCCTCCCCTTGAAAAAAATCAGGACAGAAGTGGTTGAAAGTGGACAAAAGAGACGGATTAAACACCAGGTGTAAACGGGAATGTGTCTCCCTCGTCTACTTGTGATCCGATCTACCATGATGTACACAATCGAGGGAACGAATTATTATATTGTGTGCACGATTTAGTAAAACGAGGGAAATTATTATTATATCTTGCTCACAATTTAGTAAAATGAGGGAACAAATTATTATATCATGCGTATGACTTACTTAAAATGGGGGAACGGATACTTTAGAATACAAGGATACTTGCCAAGATGGGCTTTTTGACATAATTTTGTTTAACTATGCCTGTTTAAGCACAAGAAGACGTGAAAGAGAACTCAAATCAGTATTCGCGCACTGCCTGGGACGCAGATTTCTGGGTGTGCGAAAACTTCCCGAACAGCACGCGAATAACGAAATGAGTTCCCTTTCGTGTCTCCTTGAGCTTAAACTTTCGTGACCATGCAACACTGCCCTGTCAACTGTCCCAAACGCCATTCATGTTTGTTCTCGTTCATGTTCTCACAATTTTGCATTGTTAGAATTCATAAAAATGGCCAACTGACGATTGCCACTGATTTTTACTCATATTTGGTGCTTGGCGACAATTTTAGGCCCTGGTAATTCGTGGCCACGATATATATATATATATATATATATATATATATATATATATATATATATATATATATATATATATATATATATATATATATATTTGTTTGTCGCATGTCATGTGCTGGGCTTCATAAATATTGAATCATCCTTAAAGCAGTATACATTTACTTTAAGCAAATTTGTGCAAGCTAAAATAAGGCTGGTAAATGTTAATAAATGACTGAAGAAGGTTTGATTTGCTAGTGGCTAGTTTGGTGCTGGTTCAATATGGTGGACCAACAACAAACCAGCCAGGATCCAAAGCACAGCTAACAGCTAAGGCTAGGTTTGCCAGAAGGGAAGAAGAGCATGACTGTTTTCAATACCATGGCCTCCATGACCTACAAGACTGTGAGCAACACTGGCAACTAATCAAATGCTAACGACTATTAAAGGTGGTGGTGAGCTAGCAAGTCCACTGGGGGCTTTTTGAAAGAAGAAATTAGTTGGTCCTTTGTTTACATTCGTAAATCTGTCACAGTTTATTTTCCCAAGCCTGGTGGCTGTTTCTTTCATAACCATATTTCAAAACCTTTTATAAGGTCTTGATAAATAATTAATTAAGCAATAAATCATTTGCTTGTGCTCTAAAGCCATGCGATTGATTTTTATTCATTTTCTGAAATTTCATTAGCTGTGCTAAAGCAACCATCACTATTACTTTGCTTAACTTAAACTTAATTTATAACGTGCTGTGAACCCTAAGTATTATTAAACTTGATGTAATACATGTATGATTTCTGAAATCCTTTGGCTTGTGGAGTTACTTTTCAAGCAACCACCCAGAACAACCTAACAAGGCTTAGAGATAGGAAGTCCAAATCATTTTCTTGACTTGGGTTTTTGAATCTCTTTCAGCAAAATGAACAAATATTTATACAAGACATTTCAGTCATTTGGTTCATTTGAGTTCAAATAAAATGTTACATTTTCAATGGCAAAAAATCCCCAAACACACGACTACTTGATCATATTCTGAATAAGGAAATCATGATAACACCAGATAAATTATGAGAAACATTACTTGGTAATTCCCCACTCAGATTTGTCTTTATGATTGAGTCATTCATTCTCTTGACATGTCACACCCACATAGGCTCATTGGGAACAAATTAATTATTTTAGTTGACCTAGCCTGGGAGCTTGTTTTTCTCAATGCGAACTTACCTTTAAGCAGGACCTAAAATGTAATAGTCACAGCAAAATGTCATAGTGAAATATATAATTATTTCTGCTTCAAGTACATAGTCTATGCAGCTGCCACATGACAAAAGAATAAGTGACTCGGACCAGGAGGTCAACCAATCTTTTCAATTTCCTGCACTGAGAAGTGATCTGTACAGGAAACAGACTCCTTTCAAGTCATTTCGTTCATGAATGAAAGTGTGTTCTGTAAACGTGGTCTTAACGGAGTAATATAAGAGAATCATTTAAAATGAACGAATTCTTCAGCGAACACCTTATTGCAACCCCAAGGTAACTACCCTCAACACCCTGGCATCATGGCGCTGACTTCTGTATGAGTAAGCACCACTACGTCTAGTGGTTATTTAGAATTGTAATGCATCTTGTGACAAAGGATCTGGCTTCATTTGTATTCCCCCTGTTTTAAGAGAGCTGACTGCAAGCTTCAAACATCCACCATGAAAATTATTAGATTATTTCAACGTCTCCTTGAGATCCAGGCAGGGGGTCAAATAGCCAGGCCACTTCATGGGATAGTTCAATGGAATTAAAATTAAGTCATAATTTACTCACCCTGGTGTTGTTCTAATGTCGCCTGCCCTTCTTTCTTTAATGGACCACAAAAGAAGAATAAAAAAAAAGTCCTGCTCGTGCCTGTCCATATAATGGCAGTGAATAATAACCAGCATCAACCGTTTTAAAAAAGATGCAAAACTATCACAGAATGATCCCATGCGAGATGTGCCTTATATCCCAAGTGTTCTGGGGGTTTACGATAGGGTTTGGTGAAAAACTAAATTCTTGACCTTGGCTGTTGGTCTTCCGTGAGACTCGGGGTATGTTGAAATTACACCATCCAACTAAAAATGGAAAACTTTTTATGCGTTTTGGCCGTTCATTTACACGACAATGGCATTTTGGGGGCCTGAAAACGCAAACATTTGAAAACGGGTTTCAAAGTGCAAGATTTTGAAAATGATACAGTTATTGTCTATTTGTAAAACGTCAAGCACATGCACATTATGTGTTCAGTCTATAGGCGAATAGTTTTACTAAACGAAGTGGCATCGCTACCTACTGGCCTGGCATGAATAATACAGCGTTTTTAATTTTGTATTCGCAGCTTTTCGTATTAGCAGGTCCGAGGCTCAATTAGCGCCTCAGTTCACTCCCTGTCGCCCAGAAAAAGCAAACAAGTGAGAAATCAAGATTAACAAAAACATGACATGAAATACGCCAAAAAATCTCCAAAAAGTATATACTTTCTTCACGGAGTCAAATATCACCAGATCAGAACTCCGTTTGTCTGATGACAGTCAGAATGACAGTAAACGGATGTGAACGGGTTAACTTCCGGTTACGACGAACACAGTGAATATATTCACCTCAGAGAATGTCAACTTTTTGTTACTCTTGATTTCTCACAACTTGTATTTTTTTCTGGGCGAGTTGAACTGCTGCGCTAATAGAGTCTCATGAATGCATAGTCGTGCACAGAAGACCAACGGCCAAGCTCAAGAATTTTGTGAAATAAAACATACAATTTTGGTTTGGTTTTCACCAAACCCCATCGTATAGCCCCAAAACACTTTGGTCCGTGTTGCATGGGATCATTCTGTGATACTTTTGCATCAGCTTGATGCTGGTCGCAATTCACTTCGGGACATTTTTTTATGTTTTATTCTCCTTTTGTGGTCCATAACAGAAAAAGGGCATACTGTAGGTCATTAGAACAACATCAGGGCAAGTAAATGGTGACTCAATTTTCATTTTAGGGTGAAATATCCCTTTAACAGACCTATAGCACAACCTGTCCTTGAAATCCCCAGGCAAAATGTGGACACCACGCCCCTTTCTGATTCGTCGCTTCCCAGGGACACTTTAATCCCTTTTCAATATGTATTTTTATCTTAAATAAAACCCTTTCCGAGGCATGATGCCTAACTCCGGTCCATGCACCCCACCACGATACCTTGACCTGAACCCAATGGAGTGACTTTGAAACTATTCTGTGAAACTGAAGATAACCTACTGTACAATCCACAGGCAGTTGAACCAGGCACAAGCTCTACATTTGATAACAGATATTCAGTTGTCACTCAAATAGCTTCCTAAATTTGCCTCCTGCCCTAAAAAGGTCGAGGACGCTCGAGGTGCCGGCCGATAACAGAAGGGCATTGTTGGCATTCCCGTCCGATTTCACCTCAAACTCTTTGTCTATCAGTCACCGAGCTCTTAAACACACCAGACTCGTGTGCCTCAGGATGGAACGAGTCTAGTACGTGAAAGAAAGGAGAAGTGAGACAGAGAAGAAGGAAAAGCAGCTTTTAAAAGCCCAAGTTATCTCTCCCTACTCTCCCGTCCTTTATCTTTTCTCCCCTCCGCTCTGCCCAAGAGCTGTCGACGTCGTCTTCTAGTTCCTCTTTTACTTTTCTTGTCTCTCAATTGTGAGGAAAAGAGCCTTGTGACCAGAGGGGTCTTAACTATTTCTCAGAACATACATTAAATATTCATGGCATTAGCATATGCTCTCTCCAATACTGATTTAATTGAAAACATCTCTTTAAAAATGTGAAGATGTGCCCTTTCCGCTCTGAGAGATGGCCTGCGGCTAATTTAAAGCCACTCGGCCTTTTAAATGGCACATTTTAGTGGAGAACATGGAAAGTGCTAGACCACCCTGTAGTGTGAGACAAGAAAGAAACAATAAAGGGATATTTGCAACCATTTCTTTCTCTACCTGTAATTGCAAGTGTGTGTGTGTGTGTGTGTGTGTGTGTGTGTGTGTGTGTGTGTGTGTGTGTGTGTGTGTGTGTGTGTGTGTGTGTGTGTGTGTGTGTGTGTGTGTGTGTGTGTGTGTGTGTGTGTGTGTGGAAAGTCGAGATACCCAAAATGAGAAAAATTGGAACACTGACTTGGGTTTTTATCCATTTTGCTGGGCTTTTATGTTGAATACCTGGATGCCTTGGCATCGTAAACAGGGTATTGGTTAAAAGTTTGGCTGCACAGGGGCAAAACTATTACTAATGCTTATATTTAAATTCAGGGCTTTGAACTTATGGTGTAAATCATCCCGTACAGTTACTACAGACTGAGATAAACATACAGTTAGACAGATAGAGCCTCAGAAACCCAAGAGAAGATCTTAATCCACTGTCCAATGGGTGTTAGAGTTGCTAGGGTGTGCTGGGTGGTTGCAAGGGCATAGTTAGGCAGTTACTAGGTAGTGGTCAGGGTATTCTGACCAGTTGCTCGACAGATGCTGGGTTCTTCTGGGTGGTTCAAAATACATTGCTAGGTGGATGCTAAGGTTTTCTGGGTTGTGTTAAAGGGATAGTTCACTTTGAAATAAAATTTTGGTATGTTTTAGGTTACCTCAAGGGGCATCCAAGATGTAGATGTCTTTGTTTCCGCAGTAGTTTCAATTTTGATATTTTTAGGTCAAACCGTTCTTGTCTGTCAGTCATATAATGCAGGTCTATGGTCACCACCTCAAAGAGCATGCACAGAGTCCAAATTAAACAATTCCCCATCGTAAGTACACATTGATGGCCTAAGACACGAAACGAGCGGTTTGTGTGAGAAAACGAACAGTATTTATATAGTTTTTAAAAACGGAAAGGGCCGGAAGTGATCTCTCGTGCGTGTACGTCACTCATTGTTTGCGCAGACTAAGCCAGAACGCGCGCACACGTCACACACCAGGAAGCGCGAGCGCCCTCAGATCACTTGGACGTGGTTGTGTACAAGAGGTAAAAACTATATAAATACTGTTCGTTTTCTCACACAAACCGCTCGTTTCGTGTCTTAGGCCATCAATGTGTACTTACGATGGGGAATTGTTTAATTTGGACTTCTCTGTGCATGCTCTTTGAGATAGTGACCATAGACCTGCATTATACTGTATGACTGACAGACAAGAACGGTTTGACCTAAAAATATCAAAATTGAAACTACTGCGGAAACAAAGACACCTACATCTTGGATGCCCTTGAGGTAAGCTAAAACATACCAAAATTTAATTTCAAAGTGAGCTATCCCTTTAAAGCCAACATACAAAAAATTATACTTTTATTCCGTGTGTCCACCAAAAAGTTTTTAGCCAGCTGAAAATGCCTTGCTTTGTGCGCTTGAGAACGCTTTTTTTTTCTTCAGACGTTACATGTGCTGATACGAAATATCCTGTTACTAGTTTTTGATTTCGCAAATAGTTAGTGTCTGAATATAAAAATGTGGACTTGTTCTGGCACTCGTTTTGATGATTGTTGTTGAGATGTGCTTGTTGTTGTCGTTTGTTGTCGTTATTCGTTGTACAAGCAGAATGTGGCGGTTTGTCAGTGTGGAATTTGTCCCGCCCCTCCTCCACTGTGATTGGCCGACTGGGTAAAATGTGACAGTGATAAGCGTTGCGTTATACCCAAAGCTGAACATTCTTCAACTCTCGGCAAACGATTAAACCCACAGAACGCTCAACGTGAAATAGACACTCAGCTCCTCGTCACACTTCTGCCGTTTAAAAAAAACTTTACAGACACTCTGATTGAAAACAATTGGATTGCTTTGGTGGATACATGGCCTTAGGGGTACAACAGATTGTTATTGGGACATTAACTTCAAAGTGACATCTTTGTACCCTATTTACCCTAAACGTTTCATACTATTACCTTAAGGATTCATATTACTACGTTAAGGTACTAATATGCTACTTTAAGGGGTAGATAAGGTACAAAGTTGTTGTTTTATAGGGACTGCCCCAGTGACAAGCTGTTGAACCCATAAAGTTAGAGTTTTTGCCTCAAATCATGAATCATGAGGTTTATTGAGCAGATGTGTGCCATTATATTAATGAAAGAGCAGACTTCAGAATTTTTGTCTGATTGAATGATACAGTAGGTGAAAAAAATCAAACTGAAGGATGGGCCCAAGCCATATCAAGGGACAGGATCATAGAGACTTGGGAGACCAGTAAGCAAACTGCTTGTGTCTCATGATTCCAACATATGGTTGGAGTGACAGACTTTTAAGAACCTGTCTGTAGTCTGCGACACTCGTGCAGACCATCCGCAACAGGACGTTGTTTGTGGGGCATTTTGATGAGTTGCAATTTTCCTCTGAAACATATTTGCTTGGAATTCCAATATCCCCATTTCAATTGACTCGTAAGACGCACAAGTGAGTAAACTGTGAAATAGGGAGATTAAAGTAGATTAAATGGAAGGCGAATTGTAATGCATTTCTCTTTCTAAGAGAAAAACAAAAACAAATCATTTACCTCTCAAACACTTTGGAAGCTCATGTAAAGCTTGTGAGAGGCTGTCGCTTTAAAGATGAGGAAATTCAGAGACTTAATTTGATTAAATTCACCTGCCTCTCACTGGGGAAATAACACAAATATGGAGCTGTGAGATATGTGGTCTTGTCACTGCTAAATGCTCGTCGATGACTTGACAGAAAGTGACAGCTAATACTAGCTCTAGAGTCGCGCTTCTCTTCATGTTTGCGTAAGCAAAAAGCATATAAACAAGCATCCCGAGGGTCCCTTTCCTTAGTGGCAAAGCTAAGAAAGCACACGCACACGCACACGCACACGCACATATACACATATACACATATATATAAAATATGCAACATATGCACTCATAGTAATGGATGACAGGTTTTAGGACAGGCTATTTTGCCTTTGGTTAGGATAAAGTCTGGACGTCTGTGGATCCTGTTCGAAAAGTGATAGATAAAAAAAAAAAAAAAAAAGGATTAGGAAACTAAGTTTGGGGTTTGTTTATGCTAGGTTACTGTCAAGTAATCCAGTTTCGAATGTATTAGATACATTTCTGGGATTCTACTGTATGTTAATGTCCATCAAAGAAAAGTGTTAGGTAAAGTACGGAAGAGTATGGGAGACCTCTTTCCGTTTCCACCAGACAATTGTGAGATATGAAGTCGCAATTAGGATAAATAACGTTTAAATTAGGGGGTATGTTGTAAATGAAATAAAGTAACAATTGGGAGGTATACAATCGCAAAATTAAAGATAAAGAGTAGCAATCAAGAGAAATAAAGTGACACTTGTGAGATCTTAAATCACACTTGGGAGATATAATGTTGAAAAAAAAAAAAAGTCACAAATAGTTGTTGGAAGGTATAAAGTCGGAATTGACAGATATAAAGTCAATTGTGAGAAATAAACATTTAGTTGCAAGAAATCAAACCTCACAATTGCAACTATTTCTCACAACGCTTAAGTCACGACAGGGAAAAAATTGTCACAATTACGAAAAAGTCCGAATTAGAAAATGCAAAGTCACAAGCAGTTGCAAGATAACAACATTTATTATAAGTAAAGATGCAATTGGAAGATATAATGTTGTAATTGCAAGAAATAAAGTGCAATTCCATGTTTTGTTTTGTTTATTCAATCTGAGGCACAAACAGGCTTCCATCGGAACGAAAATCTCTAAAAGTAGAATGAACCAACATCTACAGATAATAATTCTACAGTATGTTTCTAGTTCGTTGTTGGGATTGTCAAAGCTTAATGTCCCATAGTCTGTCTAAGCAAGGCCTCATTCCTCCGTTTCAGTCTCTCTCTCTCTCTCTCTCTTTCCCCATTGTGAGCTTTTCAATTACTGCTCTGTTTCAATTACACACCGTGTGTAGAATAACACAGACTTAATAGCTGCCTTGTTAATTGATTTGAACAGTGGATGGAACGGACCACAGGTCTATCGGGAAGCTCATGCGGCAGAGGAGCCCAGATGACTGGCAGGTGGAAAACAGAGCGAGAGAGGAAGAGTTTGAGGTTGAAGGCTATATCTCTGAGCTCTGGCCTTTTGGTGCCGGCTGATTAGTGGTTTCATAGCCGAGGGTATTAAAAGCCTAGTAGAGGTCAGGGACAGGTCAGTGACAGGCGCTGTTTGATTTTGCCCTTCAATCTCTTTTGCTCTTATCATATCCAACCACACCTGGCAAGAGAAAGGAAACGGAAATTCCGTGATCATTTACTCACTCTCATGTTGTTCCAAACCTGTTTGACTTTATTCTTCCATGGAACATGAGAGTAATTTTACATAATCTCTAAGCTGCTATTTTAAATACAATGAACGCATATAGTGATATCAAGCTCCAAAAACAACAAAAAGTACTGTACAAAAAATGTCTAACCTTGCATGTTCCTTTGTCTTTGCTTGATTGCATGCAAGTGTAAATAAAGCAAAACATCTTAAATTTCGCTCTGTTCCCCATGCAAAATACTTTGGGGCTGTTTGCACGACACCATTTTCAACTAAAACCGACAAAAATATATGAAAATTGAAAAATTCTTTTAAATGACAACGGCGGTTTAGTGGCCTAAAAACCTAAAAAAAAAAAAAGTGTCCTTTTCCGTGAATGGAGGATACATCAGAATCAGCCTTGCCTACCCCATGTATTTATATATAAAGTTTTATATATAAAGTCCAGTACAAATGTTACTGCCGCTCGTCACAACGGCTGTCACTGTTGCTAGGCGACAAAACCAGACCGTCCCATTGAACAACTCCCGGGACACAGCTTGCAACAATTTGTTAATGTGACAATATATATTTTGTTAGTTTAATTTTCCAAATAACCAGTGGTGGAATGTAACGAAATAAATTTACTCTGTATTAAAGTATAAATTTGAAGTACTTTAGATTGTTATTCAACTCATCCTCAACTTCATCTCAGAGACAAATATTGTACTTTTTATGAAAAATTACTTTTTACACATGGATATTAGATTTTGATATTAGTATTGCTTAAAAAAAAAAAAAAAAGAACAATAACAGAAACACTAAAAATATGTCTTCTAGATCAGGGATAGGCAACGTCGGCCCTGGAGGGCCGCTGTCCTGTAGAGTTAAGCTCATAGGACAGTTTTGAATGTTAAAATATTTTATGGTTTGGTTTTTGAGTATGTGAGTTCATTTCCTTTATTCTTCCCTCTTTCTGAGAACATCTCAGTGACTGGCAGCCCACGCCTGAGTCAGCCCTGCAAACCTGTTGGTAGACAGTGGAAATATGCACTGATCCCAGATGATGTCCCACTGGCAGAGGCCTTACAGCGTCTCTATTGTGCAGCCCATCCAGGACCTGATTTCTTCATATCTGTTTTATGTATACTGTTAATTTAAATTTTTATTTAGTTTTTCTTATCTTAAACGTAACTTATCTTGTAAATAGTTGTAAAAGTACTGTAAGTAAAAATGTATAGAACAATTTATTTTGTATCATTTACAAATTAATTGACATGACAAAAATAAAGTTTTACGTTTTTAAAGTTTTAACTTGCATTACAAAAATAAACAATGCACAGAATTTTGGATTTACAAATTATAACTTACATTAAAAAAAATTATACGATTGTTTCATTTACACATTTTAAATCACAACCAAAAATTTATTTTTCTACCAATCTGTCTAGAAGAGAAAACAATCTGTCCATTCTCTCCTGTGATCTCGTCTCCTCTGTCTCTCTGAAACTTCATGTCCTCCCTAAATATATCTATCAGCTCATCCTCTCGGTCTCGTTTCTCTTGGCTGCTGCTGGTTCCTCGTTCTATCCTTCGCGGCCCGGGGAAAGAAGGACGGTAGGCAGGGTTGCCAGGTCTGTGCAACAAAAGTAGCCCAAAAAGCCCAACGGGCGGCCAAATTCTCCACTGGATTTTTGCGTCTGAGGGATGTTTTGGGGGTGTTGGAGCACCGGAATCGTACTTACTGGGGTGGAAATCAACCCGTGGAAAAAAATTAAAAGCAGTCGATTTGACATGGCAACACTGACGGTAGGCAGCATTCGAAGAATCCTTCGAATTGGGACAGCTTTCGTTGCATCGCTGTGACGCAATCTGCCTTCAAATGCGACCTTAAAGGATGCAGCCCCTAAATTGTGACACAGCTACTATGTTTAAACCTATTTACATGAATTTGATTGGCTAACACATTCAGTTTAAAAAAATCACAGATATTTGAACTCTATCGCCCCCTCGAGTATGGAGGTTATTTTCCAACACAGAAAAAACAAAAAAAAAATTTTTTTTTATGTTACAAAAACATAACAATGCATATACTTTCCAACAAGTATATGCATACTTGCATATTTTTGTGTTTACTAGTTATACATTCTTGGGTGAGTAAATCAAAACTGAAATTTCATTTTTGTATAAACTAACCCTTAAACGAAAGATTTGATTTAGAGTAGGATGTTTTCTTCATTTTAAAACAAATCAGACTTCTCCTTGCATCGCAAACCACAAATACAGACAAATGCTGATAGCACTTAGAATTTTCCATATTGGTTGTTCAAGGACGTGCTTGAGAGAAAATGAAGTCATTCATACCACAACAAAGGCCTCACAGCATTCCATCTCAACGATGAGAGGTGTAACATCCCCAGGCATGAAATAATCTCTTCCTTTCCCATCATGCCCGGAGGTGCTGGGTGTTAATTACGGGCCACGCTGATTTAAGAAGTCAGTTTTACAGTTGGAGAAAACCAGCTGGCCGCAGCCTTTCTCTACTTCCTGATTATCTCTCTTTCTTTCTCTCAGACATACACGTACACACTCACTACTAATTCCCTGTTATTCTCAAGCCAAGCAACTGGATAATTCGGCCATGGCAGGGCCAGGTTTTGGGCCGGATGTTCTGGGAAGGAGCCTGCCAATATTCCACTTCTTCTCCCAGAGGCCCCTGCACACATACTTATGGGCCCCTGATGGACAAACTGCTAAGGCAGGACTTTTCCTGTGGCGTGTAATGAATCCTTTTTTTTTTTTCTCTTTACTCTTCTAGTACTGTGTGGTGTGAACCGCATATCTTCTTTTCCTCAAATTACAGCCCAAGGGGTTTATTTAAACAAACACTCTGGTAATAATAATGCTTTTTCTAGAATTATGCTGTTGTTAGTCAGTCCCTGTGCTTGCAGCCTTGCATATTTAAATTCGAGAAAACATTGGGATGTTGTGGAATCGCTTTCATGCAGGTTTTGTTTTTTACTGCGAAACTCGCTCTAATAGTCACTCAATACACTGCAGGTGCTCAATAATTAATCCGTTTTATTAACAAAAATGCTATTAAAGTAGTATTTTACCTTTATTTCTTAAGGCTGTTATTATGTGGGGGGAAAAGGCAAAAACAACAAGAAAAAAAGGGGTATTATTCAGGTTGGCCCAGCTATTGTGGTATGTGTGTTCTAGAGTAGAGGACTTCCAACTGGGGGCCGCAAGCAAGTCCATTGCAATTGCTTTTCTAGAGTCCCCCTCGGTCCATTCATGATCACATTCTGGGGGAGAGTCCCCCTCGGTCCATTCATGATCACATTCTGGGGGAGAGTCCCCCTCGGTCCATTCATGATCACATTCTGGGGGAGAGTCCCCCTCGGTCCATTCATGATCACATTCTGGGAGAGAGTTCCCCTCGGTCTGTTCGCGATCGCATTCCAGGAGGGCCCCCTTCGGTTAGATTGCATTCCTGGTTGGAGAGTCCCCCTCGGTTCATTCGCAATGACATTCCGGGGGGAAGTCCCCCTTGGTTGGTTCGCAATTGTTTTCTGGCAGATTTCCCCTTGGTTCGTTCGCAATCACATTCTGGGAGAGAGTCCCCCTCGGTCCATTCATGATCACATTCCAGGGGAGAGTCCCCCTTGGTCCATTCATGATCATATTCCAGGAGAGAGTCCCCCTCGGTCCATTCATGATCACATTCCAGGGGAGAGTCCCCCTCGGTCCATTCATGATCACATTCCAGGGGAGAGTCCCCCTCGGTCCATTCATGATCATATTCCAGGAGAGAGTCCCCCTCGGTCCATTCATGATCGCATTCCAGGAGAGAGCCCCCCTCGGTCCGTTCGTGATTAAAAATTCCAGGAGAGAGTCCCCCTCGGTCCATTCATGATCGCATTCCAGGAGAGAGTCCCCCTCGGTCCATTCATGATCACATTCTGGGAGAGAGACCCCTTTGGTCCGTTCGTGATCGCATTCCAGGAGGGACCCCTTCGGTTAGATTACATTCCTGGTTGGAGGGTCCCCCTCGGTTTGTTCGCAATCACATTCTGGGGGGGAAGTCCCCCTTGGTTCGTTCGCAATCGTTTTCTGGCAGAGTCCCACTCGGTTCGTTCGCAATTGCATTCCGGGAGAGAGTCCCCCTCGGTCCATTCATGATCACATTCTGGGAGAGAGTCCACTTCGGTTAATTCGCAATCGCATTCCAGGAGGGACCCTCGGTTCGTTCGCAATCACATTCTGGGGGGAAGTCCCACTCGGTTCATTCGCGATCGCATTCCGGGAGAGAGTCCCCCTCAGTCAGTTTGCAATCACATTCTGGGGGAGAGTCCCCCTCGGTCCGTTCATGATCGCATTCCAGGAAAGAGTTACCCTCGGTCCGTTCGCGACCACATTCCAGGAGGGACCCCTTCGGTTAGACTGCATTCCTGGTTGGAGAGTCCTTGGAATTTTTATATTGTCTGTTTCCATTGTTAGTTTTAGTAATTTTGTCATTTTTACTTTTGTCATTTTTTTAATTTTCATATATTTTAATTGTATTAATTTTTGGTGTGCGCACTGTACGCGGTAAACAAATCACAACAGACTGAGCTGTCTGGCCAATTAGAGCAGAGTAGCTCGCGGAAAGGCGGGATTTAGAGAGATTGATTCATTTGATGAGTCGTTTTAAGAAACATTGAAAATGTGGTGATGTGCAAATGTATATTATGAGGAAATTAAACAGTTTTTTGACCTTTGATGCATCTAAACCTGTTGTAGGAGACTCCAAAACAACAATAGGAAACTTTAAAATAGCATAATAGGGGCACTTTTAAAAACTCTAATCTTCTCATAAATGCTGGGTTGTGTCAAATATGGACAAACCCATCCGTTGGGTTAAATTTATAAATTAAATTTTTAAACAACCCAGCATTTTTTTTTTTTTTGAGTGAAGAATAAGAACAGATTATGCCTTTGCAATGTGATTGTCCGTTTTAATTGAGATGTTTCATGTTTAATTTCATCAAATCGAAAACACCATGTCATCATATTAAAAAAAGTTACACATCTCATCCTTAAGGGAGGCTTTCACACTCACAGTGTTTTGTCATGCCGAAGCATTCAGAAGTCATTCATTTTTAATGAGAGCTGTTGGCATGAGTGAAAGAGACCGCTGGCGTTGTGACAAGTTGAGCTAAAACATTTCTATCAGGTGCTTTTTTAGTTTGCTAAGGTCATTTGTGAAGTATGTTTAAACATTTTATCAAATAATGTATTTAACTCCATTTTGCCATTTCATGCTAAATTAGTTCATTTTGATGTTAGGGATATAATTATGTCTTCAGATAAGTAACAGGTTGACCAACTAGATCTCACGTGAAAACTTAACTATTTTACGAGGTTTCTAAAATTATTTTTAGAAAAAAGTAAGCATGAAGTTCAACCTAAACCTAATGGCAGGTGGTTTGTAACAGATTATAAGAAAACGTACAGATGAGTTAGCCACCAATTCGCCTATTGTGTTGGTTTTGATAGTTTAACAGTTTAAATTGACATTATAAGCCTTGTGCTTGAGGTTGTAAAATTACAAAATACTTGGAAAAAAAGTAATACTGCTACTTCTATCTATCTATCTATCTATCTATCTATCTATCTATCTATCTATCTATCTATCTATCTATCTATCTATCTATCTATCTATCTATCTATCTATCTACAGTATCTACTTTAAATACAGTATATACAGACCCTTTCCAAAAAATTAGAATATCATGGAAAAGTTTATTTATTTCCATAATTCCATTCAAAACGTTAAACTTCCATAGATTATAGATTCAGGGCCCACAACTTCAAATTTTTTTTGGTTTTGGTTCTTTTGGCAGTGTGGGCAGGTGCAAATCCTGCTGGAAAATGAAGGAAGCATCATCGTTTCTGATGAGAGCAAATTTTGCATCTCATTTGGAAACCACGGTCCCAGAGTCTGGAGGAAGAATGGAGAGGCACACAATCCAAGATGTTTGAAGTCAAGAGGTTTGGGGAGCCATGTCATCTCTACCAGGACATTTTCAGAGCACGTCATGCTTCCTTCAGCAGAGAAGCTTTAATGAGATGCTGATTTCATTTTCCAGCAGGATTTGCACCTGCCCACACTGCCAAAATAACCAAAACCTGGTTCAAACACCATGGTATTACTGTGTGATTTCATGTAATATTCAAATTTTTAAAAATATTGTTTTCGTGGGTTTTATGAGCTGGAACCCCAAATTATGTACAAATAAACAACTAAATACTTGAAATCGTTTAAGTTGTGGGCCCTGAATCTATAATCTATGGAAGTTTAACGTTTTGAATGGAATTATGGAAATAAATAAACTTTTCCATGATATTCTAATTTTTAGGAAAGGGTCTGTATAATATAAATATAATTATCAGTTGTATGCTATATAAAATCAGGGTTGCCATGTTTGTAAAACCTCTACTGATGAACATAAAAGATAAGATAACGAGTCATTTGCTTTTGCTTGAAGACTTAAGCATGAAGATATCATTTATTATCATAATAGTTTAAGTTGAAGCATAATTTGGGGACACATACAATACTTTTTACACGTTATACTTTCCATTTATAATATAATATAATATAATATAATATAATATAATATAATATAATATAATATAATATAATATAATATAATATAATATAATATAATACTTTTTACTATCCTAGCTTTTATTTTCATGTTTCTTTTCCAGGCTAAATGTGTAGTAAACCAGTAAATGTTGGCATCAGCTATAATTACTAAAAAGTAATTTCTTACACACACAAAGGACTCAAATTGCACCGTTTTCATATAATGACCCCCATAGTTTCCACTTGGCCTGATTACCTGGTTTCTCACCCCCTAATCGACTTAGGTGATTTTTTTACCTTTAATACGAAAGGTGTGCCAAGCAACGGTCAATGAATGATGAAGGAAAAACCTGCAGGAGTCCAATTAACAAACGAGAGTACAACCGGCAGGAAGGAGCCGACCGTCTGGCCTTTTTCATTGAACCCGTTCCATTTTTCCAACAGTCCGCAGGTCTCGACTCGCTTCCGTTTCCAACCTCTGTTCTTTTACGTGCAATTCAAAGCCTTTTACCTTTCTACACCCCTCCTCCTGAAGCAGAAAGCCGCTGAGTGGAAATGTCAGATAATTGATTTACGGGCATCATGTTTTTTTTTACTAAACACAATATCGTCTCCCAGGATGAAGGGAGAGAGTCGAAAAGGGGGGAGGGGCATGTTTTTTCCTCCTCACTCGAGGCCCCCAGGGCGTCAGTGAGCAAAATCTCCATGTGAGCTTTGGTTGAGTTATGGAAGCGTTTTGTGCTGATCTGGATGTTTTTTTGCTGTGTTTTGGGTGGCAGGGAGGAGGGAGGTATAATGTTAATCAGCCCCAAAGCTGGATTTGCAAGAATTTGTAAACCAGGCTGCAAATTCAATATGCTGGCAGGTTGTGTAAATTATACGAGGAGCAGAATTTATTAGTTATTTATTTATTCATGATGTCCTCTTAAAATGGCTGAGAGGATAAAAGTAAGTCTGGTGCATGCTTCGTGTTCAAACCTCTATTGCGAGGCCCAGGCGGCGTATGATATTAATGTTCCAGAGATGCTTTTGGAGTATCTCTGCCGGTATCTCAGAAGTTTGGACTCCTCATCACATTTTAAATGAGTCCATGAGTACAGTGCTTACATAATCAAGAAGTTTGAAAAAAAACAAATTTAAGGGTTCACTGTTCACACGGGACGCGGTCTTGTGTTTAAAATCTGCTTGATTCAGTAGCGTGAGACGCAGCGCAGGGGTCTTGACACATGTTTTTACAAGTTAATCTATATTTAACCTGATGAGACATATTAAACATGCAGCAGGATGCAATAAAAAACAACAAAAGTTGACAACAATTATGTAAAGGTCAGGACACACCAAAACACTCACTGACAAAATATTATATTATATTATATTATATTATATTATATTATATTATATTATATTATATTATATTATATTATACTATATTATATTATGAGATGATTTATGCTTATTTATTTTATATAGTTCTGTTTTTGCATTAAATGATGTCTTAAATTATTTAAAAAAACTAAAATAAAATAATCACATGACAATAATTATTATGTTATGTTTTATGAATTGTTTTTTTTATACAGTTCTTTTTTCACATTAAATTAAATGATTTATCAAATAAAAAACATCAAAAAAAGAATTGCATGACAATAATTATTATAGGCTATATATTATATTATATTATATTATATTATATTATATTATATTATATTATATTATATTATATTATATTATATTATATTATATTATATTATATTATATTATAGTTACAGATCTGCCAGGCTCTCACACCAGCCAATCACAATGCACTCCCTCACCTGAGTTCTTATCATACACACCTGCACCTCATCATCATCAACATCATCACCAGCACTATAAAGACACACTCTTCACCTCAGTTCACTGTCTGGTCTTGTTCATACGCAGAGGACTACTTACCCAGCTATTGAGTACCTTGAGTCTCCAGCGTCTCCAGCATCTCCAGCGTCTCCATCTCTATTCTGTTCCCGCTCTGTTTTGTCAAACTCCTGTTAACTTCATATCCATCTCTTGAGTCTGCTTCTGTAACTTAGATTATTACATTACATTACGAGATGATTTATGCTTATTTATTTTATATAGTTCTGTTTTTGCATTAAATTATAAAAAAAACTAAAAGAAAATAATCGCATGACAATAAGTATGTTATGTTTTGATTTTTTTTATACAGTTGTCAGGTTTCGTACAAACGAAGCAGGCAAGATGGTAAGTTTGATATTTTAATAGCAGAATGGATCGGACACAGCGTGAAAAGGTGAGTAAACAGGAAGTAGATAATTGGAAGAAGCTTAACTGAATGATAACAAAGTCTCTCTTTCTCTTTCTCTTGCAGATGCAGAACAACAGTTCTTTTTTCACATTGAATTAAATTATTTATCAAATAAAAACATTTAAAAAAGAATTGCATGACAATATCATAGGCTATATATTATATTTATATTATATTAGTATGTTTTTAATGTGTGTGAGTTATAAATATAATTATTATATTTTGTTATATTATGAGATGAATTATGCTTATTTCATATAGTTCTTTTTTCATTAAATTAAATTATGTATTAAATTATAGAAAACAAAAGAATCACATGACAGTAATTGTTATGTTATGAATTTTGTTTTTGAAATAGGAGTAGTTTGGTATTCTGAGCATAGCAAGATGCACAATGGGATAACTGCAATTTGGATTGCGTGTGTAGATGTAAGTTGTTGGGTGCTTTAGGAAGCTTATCTCACACCAATAGGTTGTGACAGAGCATGGCTGCGAACAGCTTCAGCCCAGGCCAGAGGAGTAAACTAGCCTGGCATCATCTGAAGTTCCTCTGTCACTGGAGAAGAAGAGTGGCCTGCTGCCCGCTCCGCCTAAGAGGGTAAAAGCCAGGGGCAGCTGTTGCTCAACATGCCATTTCAGCTGCTCCAGTGAGTTTGTGCATATGTGGCTTTCATAGTGTACACACACACACTTATATTCGCTGCATATCCTTGTGGGGACTTGCCATTCACAATTATTAATGTTATTATAACAGTATAACGTTTAAATGTCACCTTGAATTTTTTCACTTTAAATAAATGACATGCCTCAGTCATGTTGATAACGTAACCCTTTTTCGACAAAAACACTGTAAAAAATTATCGTGATTTTAACGGTCAAAGACTGTAAAAATGCTACAGTGAAAAACTGATAATTGGTTAACAGAAAGTTTCCTCACTATATACGGTAAACAACTGTGATAGATCTAACGGTACATTTACTGTAAAATACTGTTAAATTTACAGTTTTTGGAAGTGAAAAAGAACAAATTGTATAATTTACAGTGAAAAAACGTAAATTGACATTCCCACAATTTACTTTGTGGTTTCTTAGTTTTCTTAGTTTTTTCAAATCAGTTATGACATTAGGGTTTTATATTACATCTAATGTTGTTAAAGTAATGTTTATTGCATTTTTAAAATGTCATGTGTGTTACCATGATGGTGTTTAGTGTTTGTGTAAAGGACACTGTGCAGCTTCTATATATTAGTATTTACTTTCTTGTGAAAGAGCTGCTTGTGATGAGCTTTAATTTATCATGTGATTTTCATCACCACTGTGATTGGTGGTTGTCAGTGTATTACTATGGTACAAAACAGATATTAATAATTCAATAGGTCAGTAAATGAACATTATATCAGATAATTAAATACGGTTTATTACTGTAAATTTAAGTAAAGTCTGTGAAATCAAAAAATGTTGCTACTGTATTTTTTACGGTAAATTTCTGGCAACCACAGCTGCCAGTTTTTACCGTAAATTTAACAGATTTTTTTTTATTTTTTTTTTACAGTGAACAGTAGGTTTAATGTTCACTTACTGTATTGTAAACACAACCCACACAATAAACAGCATGTACCCACGGTGACAGGTTGAAAAAGGACACTATCCTCAATCCCCAGTTGTCTTAATCTTCTTTTCTCTCACTCTATTTTCCCTCCATGCCACTTTGGTTGTCATGGGTTGCCTGTGGGGGCTCTCTTTCTGAGTGGAAGTTCACTCGGCCTGTGAACATGCTAGAGGAACAGTGACTGATCACCATGGATATTCAAAGATTTGCACTTCTGACCGCGGGTTTGCTGAGAGCTTCCCTGCAACAAGAAACGCCCTTAGGGTTTCTTCCCCCCAGGAAGCCTTCTTTTTATTTCTGGCCTTTTGTCACTGTTGGTGAAAGGACGGCAGAGAGGTGACAAAACAATAGGGAACAAAAGGAATTGACACAAGCTGAGATTCAGACTTGCTAAGTGCAATGTAACTTGCTTGGTCGACTCTGAAACAACTTTCCTTTTCAGTTGACGTCACCCATTCCTTTTACTTTTCAACCCCTAACAGTCTAACATCCGCAGATCCTGATTTCGCCAAGAGGAACGTGTTACTGATTAACATATTTTTTAAACCTGGTTCAGATTTGAGGGACAAGTTTACAGTTTATGTCAAGTTTAGGCTTACAACCAGGGTTAAGTGCCTCTACATCAGTATTATTCAGCTATAATTTCCCACTGATTTTAGGGATAAGTTATAGGTAGGGTTAGGTTTTTCCAGCCTCAACAAAATATGTTGACCCAGGAACACATCTAACTCTGCAAAATCAGGACGTGCGGTAACATCAAGTGTTAAGCCCAAAGTATACTTAGGTTTTTACTCGTACACTAACATAGTTGTCAAAAAGTACCGGTACTAAAATTCTAAAAACGTGATTTCCCTCTAGCATTTTGAGCACTATTGAATGGATTCTTAAACACCTCTGATTGGCCATTATGTTGACGCGTTCCACATATATGTCTGTGATTGGCTACAATGATCAACAATGACATATTTGATGCTTTTCATCGAATGCTTACATAGATACACTCAGGAGCGTTTAAAAGTAGGCGTCTATCGGCGGATCCCTAATATATCCATAGATACCTGTGTGTATCTGTGTAAGCTCTTGATGAAAGACAACATGTTTTTAAAGTGTTGATCATTGTAGCCAATCACAGACATATATGTTGAGCGCGTCATCACAGTGGACAATCAGAGATGTTTAAGAATCCGTTCAATAGCGCTCAAAATGCTAGAGGGAAATTATGGTATCGTCACATTTTTTTAATTTCAGTACCGAAGTCGGTACTTTTGACAACTCTATACTGACATATGCATACAAAACCCATGTCATCAAGTTCATCAGCACCAGATTTTTCAAACCGCGCTTTTATTTTTTGCATGCTAATTATCGGCCTGGACCGTTGTTTCACAGTCAAATAAGAGACAGAACAACAACAAACTACCGGAGACAAAACAACAATAGCTCTTTTATGAGCGACTCTACAAAGACATTTTAATTGCTCATAACTTCTGGAGAGAAATAGCGTAGAAACTGAACAAAGATGATTCCTTCTAGTGCACGTGTTCCACACCTGTGATCGCAAACGCTATCAAAAGGAGTATATTTTGAAAGGCTATGCTTTCGGCTGTACGCATATGCTAGTGCTCGCGTCAAAATTGAAGTACACTTTGGAATTTAGCTAAGTAAATATTAACAAAAAAATAACATAAATGAAGCAGCTAATTTTTCCAGGTAGCTTTTAGTGTAGCTAGCTACTTTCTTTGAAGAGTAGCTTTTAGCTTAGCGTAGCTCATTTGTCTATAGAGTAGTTTTTAGCTTAGCAAGCTATATATATATATTTGTCTCCATGAAATCTCCATGAAGTCCATCAAAATTGATGTTTTTTGGTTTTTAGTATAAATATGTTAGCTTTACGGTTATCTATAAGCTAGTGTGCTCCGAAACATAAAAAAAAAAAAAATGCATTTAGAAGATATAAGCATTCAAAACTTACAGTCTCTCTTCTGCCAATATAGATTTATGGATTTGATGACATCACTCTGCACTTCAGCTTCTCATCAGATTTTCTGTCCAATCAAATACTCTCTAGAATCTGAAGCCCCAACATTGAAATCGGTCACTTCACACATTTACTATTTTCTACATGGTGAATGGCACATAGTGCACCATATAGGGGATAGGGAACGATTCAGTGTAAACATGTTTTCCATTGGGGAAAATAATGTCTGGTTTTAACGTACTGGACCCATTTGAATTCTGCACTAAATTATATATTATTGCAATATGGAGGAGATTAGGAGGAGAAACGGTTAGAGACTGCGGCTTTACTGAGGTCAACAGCTCTGGTCGAGCTGTGATACAAACTAAATGCTATTGGCTATTTTAAAAAGGGGGAGGAGCTGTTCGATATGTCCCACCCTGTCTTCCTGTTTCAGTGGCAATTACATTCATAGTGACACGTTGAATAATGCTGTGCATTTCAAGGCACTTCAGTGGGCCTTTAAGCACTGGTTACACTGACATTTCACAATCCAATGAATTCATAATGGATAAAATCGAGTCAAATATAAAAAATTTGTTAAATATCATTGGAACTAGAAATATGTCACATTATGGAGATAAACTGGCTAGCAAAATCCATTTCATGTACACTTTTATAAGATGGCTTTACATAAATATCTAGCTAGCAAAAGTTGGTCATCATGCTTCAGACGGAAGGGCTAAAACCTGGTGGACCTGTTTCAATCTCGGCCAAGCTGGTTAGGTCTGGTTAAACCCAGAGTGAGCAAAAACTTGAACACTGACCTTGTTTTCCAGCAGGGATTGTATTTGAAACAACCTTATAATCAGCAATCACAACTCGAATGTTCCTGTAAGGAGTGTTTATGTGTGCGTATTGTTCTCCTCAAAGCAATCATGTCAAGCACAAACGTTTTATTGGGCGCCTTGCAGGCGTTTCTCAAACGAGCTGTCAATGTTGCCTTTCCACCAGACTGAAGCAGCTCGCACAAAAGAGGACGGCTGCAAATCGCCAAACAGACAGAGTCTGTGGGCTGGCACTTGTTTGCAGTTGTTTGCTTGACTTACTCAAGAACCACAGGTTTTTTAAGGTTACTGGAGCGATATTGTATTTGCTTTTCTCCTTGCGTGCGGCGCTCCTCTGGGACTACTAATAAGCACAGAAAGCATTTCTACCTCAGCTAGAAAAGAGCATTTTGATGTTAACTTTTCATCATAGCCCCCAGCTCCGAACGCTTGTCACATTTAGCTTGTTTGTGGGTTTTTTAGATTCTACATCTCTCTTTTCCAGCCGTAAACCGTCTTTCGGCGGTGATCCGGGTGTCAGGTCATTATGAAGTAGCGGTTTCCCCATCCTGAAGATGATGTTGACACAAACACAAGGAAGATGAAGGGGCGAGCGGCTGCGCTCTATTTCTCTTCATCGGAGGACATCTCAATGACGTACGACTAGGGAAAGAGGGATCTGGAGGGAGGGGAGAGAGATTGAGGTGAGCTTAGAGACGAGGAATGACAAGGCAGATGACAGGTGAGCAGTGGAGAACAAAACATTCAATTTTTCAATGCCAGTACGTCCTTCTATATCCGCGGGGCTGGTTGTATTTCTTTCCTACATCTTTGTAAACAATACCTTCCCCCGAAGATTATTCATAATACAGAGCTGAAACTCTGAAAGGCCATGATTCAATGAATTATTAAGCAATTATTGTCTGCTAATTAGGGAATTTTAGCGACTAATTGGATATTTTTCTCCCTATTCTTTGTACCAAATAACTGCAAGGTTAGCAATTATTTCTGCATTGTGTCAGCCATCTCGGAAACCATAGAAAACACAACAGACCGGTCAGGACTCATTACCACCTGGTCTGAGAAATGTCAACAAAAACAGCAGTAGTTAACCATTTTTCATATCATTGTGTGAGGAAGCTCTACCATCCATCATCGCAAAGTCAACCACAATAAGGAAACTTTCCGGATAGCTATGCGCACACACAAACTCTAGGCGTCATGAAAAGTCTCTCAGCTTTTTGTCTAGAAGGTGAATACCATGGAAATACCTTTCTCAGGCCCTTAGATGCAAATGCCTGGTTGATACAATATTTTTAAGACCTCTCTAGACCTTATGCGCCAGAGAAACAACACTTTGAATTTCAGTTTTTGTGGTAGCTCTGTATATTTCAATGGCATCGCTGTCGAAGAGTAATTAGCTGGCGAAGTGGATTCACTTATTGTAGAGTTAACTATCTTAGAGTTAATCTTGATCTTTGTAATGTTTGAATAACAAGTCTCAGTAGACCGGTAAGATTTCAAAATGAGCGGTTCATTCATAAATCCATACGATCTTACTTTGTGGAAATACAAACCGGAAGACAGAACATATATATCAACATATTACACCAAACTCACTGATTTCAAAAGATGAAAGTACATTTCTCTGTAAAACAGACACTAAACCAAATGTGTTTTAAAGCAAGAACAGGTGAGAGGTCACAGTCTTGTGTTGTTTTCAGGACAGGTGGGTCCTCTCCAACCCAGCAGGAGTCCTCCAAACTGCCGTACGCAGTGTGAGAGATGTAGCCTTTTATTAAATCTGACAGAATTTATTGCCAAGTCGAGGAGAGTGTGTGTTAACTGCATGGAAAAAAAGAGGAGGGTGGTGAGAAACAAATAGAAAGAGAGAGCGAGAGAAAGAAAGAGAGAATCATCTCCTTCTGACAACACAGCTGGATTGTCTTTGTTCATCCGAAAATGGAGCAACGCAAAACTGGAGCTGTCTGCCTGCCGCTGACACGAAAGCGAAAACAGAGGCTGTGATTCCACTCCAACAGGAAGGACAAAAAAGATGCCGTAAAATGAATGGGGAAAGCGGAAAATAAGACAGCAAATGAGAAAAAGCCCTTGATGAATCATTTAGGTTTTGTTGGATGGTCTCTTTACTCTCCCCGTGACATGGAGGGGGACGGTTATGGATGATTAGCGCTTTATTTTCTGACTTTGTACCGCCCCGGGAAGCAGCACGGAGCTGATTGTGAGGTGACGTGCGGTTCATGCGAGGGCAGGTAGGAACGCAGCTGTGCTATTCAAAGGCCTAAACTGACAGCTGAGAAAAGCAAAGGAAACCAAGGGGGGATTTCCACACACAATGCAGAATTTGCCCTTTTAGACACATCCAGGACTTGATTGTCCTTTCATATCATGTTTGCTCTTATCGCAGCAAACTCGAAACAGATCTCAGGTTCACTAGGGCTCCAAACCCAAGTGAGCTACCCGTCTAAGAATCACTTTTCGACATCATAGATGCTGTCCCAAACAGTGGCCGGTAAAATTACGCTGCCTTACCGTGTTGCCACCGACAGCGTTTAAAATCAACATAGGCTAATTGGAAAAACGTGCCTCCAAACACCAGAAATCGTACTTTTACATACAATTCACTGCAGGTTTCAGCCAAAATTAACACTAGTGGCAGTAAAACACCAACAACTTTTATTCCATTTCAGTGAAATTATGTTTACAAAGGCAGAATATTGATTAATAAAGACTTATTTCCCTATGTTATGACCTCAAAACACTTTTACCATAGTGCATGGTTTGAAAGCTTATGTTACGTTTGCATCACAACCAGCTTCTTATGTATGACATTTCTAATTGTTACGACCCTGTCTTTTTATTCTCTACCTGATGGTGGCAGTATATCGTTCGACTGTGACGTCACTGTTAATTGGATAATGTATGGGTGGATAGTATACATGTTTGGACCGATTTACACAACGTAACTTCCTCTGGTGGAACGCAGTTCTCCAGAGAAGTTGTTTGCTCCAATTTGTTCTATTTTAGTTTGTCTATTATTTACCAACATTAATTACCCCATTGGACTATTATTTTCTCTTGTTTATTTAAATCCCTAGTCGTTGTGTTATATTTCTGTAACAGATCATTTTGTTCTTGATAAATAATCGTTTGTTTGTATGTGTCACATGCCTGTCCTGTCTTGTGCTGCACATGGGTGTTTTGTTATTTTGGGCCATGTGCTCGTGTCTATTGTCTAGCCCCTCCCATCTTGTTATCTGATTATTGGTTAATTTGTCCCACCTGTCTGTCTCGTTACCCTCCTTTGTTTGTTCCCCTATTTAGCCTCCTTGTGGTTGTAGTCCTGTGCTGGTTCGTTGTCCGTGTTTCTTGTTTCCTGGAGTTCCTGAGTTTTTGTGTTTGTACTATACCTGCATGTCACTAATAAACTACTCTGCATTTGTATCCTCGACTCTCGTTTACCATTTCGTGACAGAACGAACCAGCCAAGATGAGGATTCAGCAGAAGGACTCCCACCAACCACCGATCACCCCTGTTTCCTGCCCTCACTATGAGCGCATCATGAGGTTCAGTAATTTGGCCTCTCTCCGGCAACAGGGGACCAGGATGAAGGAGTTCGCCCTGAAATTCAGCGCGGCAGCGGAAGGACTCGGTCTTGGGGATGCAGCACTCAAAGACTTATTTAATTATGCCCTTGATGAGCCCAGAAGTTACTGGACGATGATAGGTCTGGAACGTCTGACTTTTGAGAAATTCTTAAATTACGTAGAGCGTCAAGGGAATCCACCAGCTGGGGAAGTTGCAGATCCCCCAGAGGTAGCCGTGGAATCTGCGGCGGAGACAGTTACTCCCACACCACGCTCCCCAAAACACAGGAGGAGGAGAAAGGCTCCCTCCGTAACTGTTCCGGTGGTCCCAGTTCCGGTGGTCCCGAGTCCGGTGGTCCCAATTCCGGTGGTTCCGAGTCCGGTGGTCCCAGTTCCAGTGGTCCTGAGTCTGGTGGTCCCGAGTCTGGTGGACCCAGTTCCGGTGGACCCAGTTCCGGTGGATCCAGTTCCGGTGGTCCCAGTTCCGGTGGTCCCGAGTCCAGTGCTCCCAGTTCCGGTGGTCCGGAGACGGAGGAGGAAGAGAAAGGTCCCCTCAATGACCTGTCCGGTGGCTCTTAACCCAGAGACCATCCCGGAGGTGACTGCCATCCCTGACGCGTCGCCCTGGTACCCTGCCCTGCCAGTCTCGCCCGAGCTGCTCGCCCTACCGGCCCCGCCCGAGCTGCTCGCTCTGCCAGCCCCGCCCAAGCTGCTCGCCCTGCCGGCGCCACCCCAGCGACCCGTCACGTCTGCCCAGCCAGAGACTGTTCACGAGCCTATGTCTTCGGACAAGATGGCCGCCACCGACGAGCCTGTTCACGTCACGCCTGCCGAGCCTGGGTCTTCGGACATGATGGCCGCCGCCGAGCCTGTTCACGTCACGCCTGCCGAGCCTGTTCACGTCACGCCTGCCGAGCCTGTTCACGTCACGCCTGCCGAGCCTGTTCACGTCACGCCTGCCGAGCCTGTTCACGTCACGCCTGCCGAGCCTGTTCACGTCACGCCTGCCGAGCCTGTGTTTTCGGACAAGATGGCCGCCGCCGAGCCTGTTCACGTCACGCCTGCCGAGCCTGTGTCTTCGGACAAGATGGCCGCCGCCGAGCCTGTTCACGTCACGCCTGCCGAGCCTGTGTCTTCGGACAAGATGGCCGCCGCCGAGCCTGTTCACGTCACGCCTGCCGAGCCTGTGTCTTCGGACAAGAAGGCCGCCGCCGAGCCTGTTCACGTCACGCCTGCCGAGCCTGTGTCCCCTGACAAGATGGCCGCCGTCGAGCCTGTGTCGGTTCCTGAGCCTGAGCCGGTGGTGTCGGTTCCTGAGCCTGAGCCGGTGGCATCGGTTCCTGAGCCTGAGCCGGTGGCGTCGGTTCCTGAGCCTGAGCCGGTGGCGTCTGTTCCTGAGCCGGTGGCGTCTGTTCCAGTGCCTGAACCGGTGGCGTCTGTTCCAGTGCCTGAGCCGGTGGCGCCAGTTCCAGTTCCAGTTCCAGTGCCTGAGTCGGTGGCGCCAGTTCCAGTGCCTGAGTCGGTGGCGGCAGTTCCAGTGCCTGAGTCGGTGGCGCCAGTTCTGGTGTCTGAGCCGGTGGTGTCTGTTCCTGGGCCGGTGGTATCTGTTCCTGAACCGGTGGTGTCTGAACCGGTGGTATCTGTTCCTGAACCGGTGGTGTCTGAGCCGGTGGTGTCTGTTCCTGAGCCGGTGCCTGTTCCCTGGCCGCCCGAGGGGTCGTCTCCGCCCTGGCCGCCCGAGGGGTCGTCTCCGCCCTGGCCGCCCGAGGGGTCGTCTCCGCCCTGGCCGCCCGAGGGGTCGTCTCCGCCCTGGCCGCCCGAGGGGTCGTCTCCGCCCTGGCCGCCCGATGGACTGTCGTCTCCGCCCTGGCCGCCCGAGGGGTCGTCTCCGCCCTGGCCGCCCGAGGGGTCGTCTCCGCCCTGGCCGCCAGATGGACTGTCGTCTCCGCCCTGGCCGCCAGATGGACTGTCGTCTCCGCCCTGGACTCCCGAACTTTGTGTGCCTCCCTGGCCTTCTGAACTGTCCATTCCCCTTGTCCCGCCCTGGTCTGTCCCTCCCTTCCCGCCCTGGTCTGTCCCTCCCTTCCCGCCCTGGTCTGTCCCTCCCGTCCCGCCCTGGTCTTATGGAGCGTCTGGTAGCCGCTCCGTAGGGAGGGGGTAATGTCACATGCCTGTCCTGTCTTGTGCTGCACATGGGTGTTTTGTTATTTTGGGCCATGTGCTCGTGTCTATTGTCTAGCCCCTCCCATCTTGTTATCTGATTATTGGTTAATTTGTCCCACCTGTCTGTCTCGTTACCCTCCTTTGTTTGTTCCCCTATTTAGCCTCCTTGTGGTTGTAGTCCTGTGCTGGTTCGTTGTCCGTGTTTCTTGTTTCCTGGAGTTCCTGAGTTTTTGTGTTTGTACTATACCTGCATGTCACTAATAAACTACTCTGCATTTGTATCCTCGACTCTCGTTTACCATTTCGTGACAGTATGTGTAATCCTCTTTATGTCACGGTCGGGAACGAGCTGGCCGTGACACTAATGTAGTAAACTTTACTTGGTTGCTCACCTGGTACAGTGTTGCATTTGCGAAGCGGAGCGCTCAAGTACCGAGTCCCTTGAAACACGAGTGACGATTTATCTGGCAGGTTTAGAGTAGGGTTTAGTGTAGGTGCTACATTATTTTCAAACATGATAAAGCATGATTAAGCAAACCTGATAAAGCATCTTGGCCAGAGGGGAAATGACTTCAGCTGAACAATGACACTATTTTCTTTTAGAGCCTCTGTACAGCCGAAATGAACTTTGTTTGCACCATTGAATCATTTTCCTGTTATTTCTGTAAGGCTGCCATTAACCCTCTGGTGTTATTCATCATGGGCATGATTCATAAAGGTTAAATGGTCCTGAAAAAAGAAATAGTCACACTTGTTTTTTATATACTTTAGATTTATGGCTTTCTTGCAGTTTTAGAGTAAAAATTTAAAATAGTATTATTGTGCATTTTTCATTTGCAAATTTCATTTTCAGGTCTATGCTCAAAAACTGAATACATGGATTATAAATACAGGATAATTATAATGTAGTACCATAAAATCCTTTAAAAATGACAAAATATTAAATAAACACATTATTGAACTAAAATATAGTTTACAAAAAAGGGTCATTTTTGTCTGCCACGCAAAGGCCACCAGAGGGTTAAAACAATCTATATTGTATAAAGCACTATATAAATTAAGATGACTTGACTTGACATTAACCTTTTAGCGCCACTCTACCGTGATATCTACAGCAACTGACATTAAAATGTTGCCAGTTTCAGGTTCATTTGGGCCACTCGCTGGATTTTACTTTGAAAGTGTTGTGAAACGTACAAAAATCAATGTACTATCATTTTGCAGAAATGTCGCCACAGGCGTGTTTTTCCAATGAGCCTGGGTTGATTAAAGTGCTTGAGGCCAGCAAGTCACTGTACTCTTTGACAACAAATGCAGCAGACATGGAAAAAGTCCATTTCACACTTTCAAGAGCCTTCCAAAATAAATCTGGCACTGGCAATATGTCTACTATAATATAATGTAATATTTGCTATATATATGTTGCTATATGTTCCAAATTTTAAATACAGATACAGGCTTTTGCCTATGCTAACAAGCCAAACAATGACCTTTTGGTGTCCATGTGGAGTCCGGACTCATTTAATATTTTGTCTTATTTTATTATGCTTTAAGCTACTAGTAAGTGTGCAGTACTCTGGGTTGTTAGCTTAGCGACATGCTAATGTCAGACATTACTGACTGCTGTCCATGTAGAGTATTTCAAATCAGTCAATATTTGTGTTCTATGTTCAATGTTTTGTGTTCTTGTTAAAGAATCGAGTTGTTAGCTTAGCAACATGCTAATGTCATACATTACTGGCTGCTGTCCATGTAGAGTATTTCAAATCAGTCAATATTTGTGTTCTATGTTCAATGTTTTGTGTTCTTGTTAAAGAATCGAGTTGTTAGCTTAGCAACATGCTAATGTCATACATTACTGGCTGCTGTCCATGTAGAGTATTTCAAAGCAGTCAATATTTGTGTTCTGTGTTCAATGTTTTGTGTTCTTGTTAAAGAATCGAGATGTTAGCTTAGCAACATGCTAATGTCATACATTACTGGCTGCTGTCCATGTAGAGTATTTCAAAGCAGTCAATATTTGTGTTCTGTGTTCAATGTTTTGTGTTCTTGTTAAAGAATCGAGTTGTTAGCTTAGCAACATGCTAATGTCATACATTACTGGCTGCTGTCCATGTAGAGTATTTCAAATCAGTCAATATTTGTGTTCAGTGTTTTGTGTTCTTGTTAAAGAATCGAGATGTTAGCTTAGCGACATGCTAATGCCATATATTACTGGCTGTCAATGTAGAGGATTTCAAATCAGTCAATATTTGTGTTTTTTGTTCAATGCTTTGTGTTCTTGTTAAAGAATTGTGTTGTTAGCTATGCCTGTTTATCCAATACTCCGCAAGGTAGCTCACAGGTCATCTCACACCTCAAAATCTGGGATCAAAATCACTCTCTGTGAACGGACAGAAAGCACTCATGCATTCTGATTGGCCGATGGCACCATTTTAGAGGAAAGGATGGAGCACAAAATGAACGTAATAACCCAGACAAAGTTTGTGGAAGCAAACATAGCTGACCATCTGAGGATCTGGGTCATGCCTGTGAAAGTCCACAGCTGCTTCCCTGGAGAATCCTGTGGATGGGGATGTTCTTTGTTGTGTAAAATTCCAGCTTGCTGTGGAAAGAGATGGATCCTACAGTATTTACCCACACTTTGAGTATTCAGTGATTCCCCTAAAGGCGGCATAAAACGGAAGTTGCGATAGTCTTTTCTTGACTTACATCTGAGTGAAACGGCTTCTCAAACAAGAACAAATGTAGGGTGGGACTTGATTTTGTTCATGGAGAATTGATTGGATGGTTTGCTATTGGTGGATCTCATGTGAGTGACAGGTTGCCCCGCCCCCGCACCAGTAAACACATCATCAGAGGAGAGAATAGATGTCGCTTCAAGAGGGAGGGAAAGATTGATTTAAACAAATAAACAAATACTGTGTGCATGGATAAATAATTTATAACAAATACTCCAATATTCCAACCAGAATTGTCAGTTTTGATTTCATGGTGATTTTAATAAACATTTTTCACCGTCATGTCATTCCAAAATTATGTAATACAGGTTTGAAAATTATATGAATAAGATTATCAATTCATTCAATTATTTAATTTTATAAATCAAAAATCTAATGTTATTGCGTTCAGTTCCTTTAAGAAAATGTGATTTTCATTTTCATTTGATTATAATATCTGCATATAAACAATGCAAATGTATTTTTGTTTCCTTTTTTTTATTTTATTTAAAAGATCTGTCTCTCTTTTTCACCGTCATGTCATTCCAAAATGTATGGAATATGGGTTTGGAAATTTAAGTTTAAATTTAATTAACAATTGATAATTTCTTTCATAAATGTTCATACATTTCTTTCAGAAATGTGTAATTTTGATTTGAAATCTGCAATTCACATTGATCATCTGAATTTCTATTCACAAAAGTGAATGGTGACATAATGTTATTTTTTGGGTGAACTATTTCTTTTATAGAGCTAGAAAACAAATGTTTTTGTACAATTTCATACCTCTTGATTTGAACAAGATTTTTGTAATCCTTTAAGTTGCTCTGAATATCAATCAGCCAGTCTCATTCTAGCACATCATCACATATCAGGCACAAGCATCTCCATTATGATGGCTTTTGAATTGAACTTCTTTATAATTTGCCATACATTCTTGTCTGTGTGTTCAGAAGCCAACAGCATGAGTGATGTCACCTTCAAGCAAATATCTATTACCTAGAAAGAGAGTCTAGGAGAGAGAAAGGGTAGCGCTCAGTTCGGCTCTCAGGAGCGCATTCTTTGTGTGGTTACTATGGAAACGGTCCTATCGAACTAGAAGAGCTGAAAGTTTAATATGAATACATCAGTAATTTTCTGTCATGCTGGTGGGCTAAAAATGCTAAATTACTGGTTGCATTGTACTACAGTCCGTATTGTTTCCTGATGATAAATATATTATTTATGGCCTCTTTGGCACCTGTAGTGCGTGCAATTTGAGATTTGCAATTAATGCTAATTTCCCTAAGTTCTAACTGTTAAAGAACATTATATGTGTGTTTATATTAGAATTATTGTTGTATATCATATATGTGTTTAGACACATGCTGTTATTTATATAACTGTTATCCACATGTAGTTGCACACATACTTGACAAGGTTAAATGTGGTGAATGAACAAACAAACAAATAAATAAATAAATGGAAAATGTAACTACACTGGCTTTATTTATTTATTTTGTACACAGCAAAAATGATTTTCTTATTCACTATTTTTGCCATTTTTTTCCAGTACAAATATCTAAGCATTCTTAAAGATACATTTACTTCAAAATGACTTAATGTAAATAAAAAAGTTTTACAATTAAATGAGTTTATACATAAAACAAGAAAACAAAACATGAATGGCCTCAGAAAAATAAACTTTGTTCAAAGGAAAAACAAGATTTACTTTTTCTAACCCAGTTATTTCTTGCTATTTTAAGCATAAAGTCACTTAATGTTGATACTTTTCTTTTCCATAAAAACAAGACTTTATATCTTATAAGTTTCATATAAAAAGACAAAAATACTTGTTTAGAAAATATTTTTTTTGCAGTGTGTAAAAAATAAATAAAGCCGGTTTATTTATTTATGTATTTGTTCTTAGGCTTCATAAAAACAAGACAAAATATTTGTTTAGAACATTATTCTGTCAGCGTACAAAATAAATAAACCTATGTATGTATGTACATAATAATACAAACAAACAAATATGATTTTATAAAATCAAATTTGACCCCATTTACTTCCTCGATGAATATTCCTGCCTTTATTGTTTGTGATTTATTGGTGCATTTTATTCCCAAAAAATAAACATATAAATCGAGTCCCCCTTTTTTTTCAAAGGTAAACTGGGTTGCAGATATCTTTTCATGTTGACATCAGAAAGATAATGATCTAAAATGATAGAGTCACTTCCCTTTTACACGATCAGCTCCTCTCTACGCATCTCTTTTATTTTTAATTTCTGCCAAGTGGGATGTCAATTCGTTCCAAGTGTGTGTTTTTCACTTTTAGAATAATTCGTATTAATTCCACTCCAATTCACCTCTCCCACAACTTCTAATGCAAAATAATTAGACCATATCCGGGGATTAAATCAATTTAATTGCGCGTTAGGCTTCATCCAGGTCCTCCAGTGGAATTTAATGAATAGGCTGTGATTGCAATATAGACCTCTGGGTTCAAACTTGTTTGAATGCAGGAGTCTTGAGTCTTGCAGGATCATCACTGCATCACTGCTGAGCCTACAGGATGGATGGATGGATGGATGGATAACTGAATGAATGGATGAATGAATGAAGAAATGTATGAACGAATGTATGAATAAATGGATGAATAAATGGATGGATGCATGGATAGATAGATGGATGAATAAATGGATGAATGAATGAATGAATGAATGAATGAATGAATGAATGAGCGAACAAACAAATGAACTAATGAATGAATGGGTATTTTGATGGATGAATGAATAGATGAATGGATAAATGGATGATTGGATATTTGGATGGATGGATGGATAACTGAATGAATGGATGAATGAATGAATGAACGAATGTATGAATGTCTGCCAAATGCCAAATGAACGAATGTATGAACAAATGTATGAATGTCTGCCAAATGCATAAATGTAAATGTATGAATGAATGAATGAATGAATGAATGAATGAATGAATGGATGGATGAATAAATGGATGGATGAATAAATGGATGGATGCATGGATAGATAGATGAATGAATGAATGAATTAATTAATTAATTAATTAATTAATTAATGAGCGAACGGACAAATGAACTAATGAATGAATGAATGTGTATTTTGATGGATGAATGAATAGATGAATGGATAAATGGATGGATAGATAAATGGATGATTGGATATTTGGATGGATGAATGAATGAATGAAATAATGAATGAATGAATGAATGAATGAATGAATGAATATTTGGATGGATGGATGAATGAATGATGGTTGGATGGCTGGATGGATATTTGAATGGTTGGGTGGATGGATGGATGGATGGATATTTGGATGGATGGATGATGGATGAATGAATAAATGGATGGATACATGGATAGATATATGGATGAATTAATTAATAAATATTCAGATGATGAATGAATGAATGAATGAATGAATGAACAAATTAACGAATGAATGTATGGGTATTTTGATGGATGAATGAATAGATTAATGGATAAATGGATGGATGGATAAATGGATGATTGGATATTTGGATGGATGAATTAATGAAATAATGAATTAATGAATGAATATTTGGATGGATGGATGGATGGATAGATGAATGAATGAATGAATGAATGAATGAATGAATGAATGTCCAGATGGATGGATAAGTGAATGTGTAAATGGATGGATATTTGGATGGATGGATGAATGAATGAATGAATGAATGAATGAATGAATGAATGAATGAATGAATGAATGAATGAATGAATGAATGAATGAATGAATGAATGAATATCCAGATGGATGGATGGATAGATAAGTGAATGTGTAAATGGATGGATATTTGGATGGATGAATGAATGAATGAAAGGATTAATGAATTAATGAAGGAATGAACGGATGGATGAACGTATGGTTGCATGGATGGTTTAACTAAACAGACTATTCTGTAACACTCTAGCTTGAGTGGTGAATTGTATTGTGGTAGAATCTCTTTCTGACCGTATCATGACACAAGCATCTGTCATATTTTCTTATCCTCAAAGGCAGTTCACACATGCCTAAAAGTCACTGAAGAAATCCAAGAGCATGTCAGCAGCTCTCACTGACAAGATCAAGACCTCCACGTGAACTCAAATACAGTCAACTTCAGAACAAATTGTTCGCTTCTGTCCTGCGAATACAGACGCGTGCTAGAACAAACAAGCCACGCTGAGCTCCAGCAAGCGAAGAAAAAGAGGAAAACTTTCAAGGTTTTGTCTTTCATCTTTCAGCATGGAATGAGAGAAAAAGGAATGAAACAGATTGCCGGAACACTCCTTTTCCCAATTAACCTGTCTCTCTGGCAACCGCCAGTCAGTCATTTGCATATATAGCTTATATTTGCTCGGTGCGTCTTTGATGTTGGTTCACTCTATTCAGAGTCGCATTGGGTGAAGTCACTGTCTTCAGGTCCAAATTGACATAGCAAGAAAAGAATTGACAGAGTCCTCTGGCTGTGTTCCGCGGCATCCGCTACCTGTCTGAACGTGTTGCAGGATTGCACAGAATGCATTCGGTGTGACGAGGCTTTGTTCTAGCAGGAGAACGCTTGGCCCTGCAATCCCGCTTTGACTTTTATCTGTGCACTGAGGCCTAGCTGAGGTATCTAGACGTGGCTTGGAAAAGTATTTACCTGCCCATTAATCATCCAGTTGGGCTTTGAGGAGAAATGGCAGGCCTGCTCATGTTCAGGAGGTGCTGTAATTTCAGAAGGACCCGGCCTGTCGGTTCTGAAATCAGATCTTTCTAGACCCTTGTGAAATGGAAAGAGTAAAGGTGGGATAAATAATGTGGGAATGCCAAACACAACCACCCGATAGTTGGGTGAACAATGAATACGAGAGTTTTTCTAGTTTAAATCAGATATTCCATCCACAATTGTAGAAATGTTATCTTTGCATTCATGTTAGTTTCGTGTGGATTTAAAAAAATAAAAATAAATGTATTGAATCAATAGGAAAAGATATCAGAAGTCAAAAGATATCATGTGCGTTTGCAGAACAGGAGAGTCGGTCACAAAGTTGTGCTGATCTACTTTGTGTCTAAAAATAGTCCACTAACTGAATATTTCATGAGTGAGTTTGATTTAAGAATTCGTTTGTTAGGGTTAAAGTCACCCCACATGCCTTAATTTTTGGGCAAAAATTGTCCCATATTGTAGATTTGAAAATCATGCTTTCCCCCCCGTTATGGTTGAATCACAGAAGTTACACCAGTTACTTTTGCCAAGAGATTTCTATTTATTATTTTATACATGTATCAGACAGAGAGAAACAGGAATAGCAGAATAAGGCTATAGGTCAGGAGGTCTTCATTCCAAATTTCTCAGTTTCCCATTTCTCTATTCCCTCACCCCATCATGCCAGCTGTAATGGTTTCTCTATGTTTCTCCTTCCTCATCCCCTCATGCCTCTATGTTTCTCTGTGTTTCTCTCTGTGGTGGTACAGTACGATTGAGCTTATATACACCACTCTGGGACTTACAACTTCCTTGTAAGGTAGAAAAACATGTTGCTAATGTTTAAAAATGGAACGTATACCTCATGCTTACACATGGTACAATCCACTTTCCCTCAGTGTATACATTTGTGGTACATTGCATCAGTTGAAACATTCCTTTCCTTGTAAAGAACATGCCAATTGTTCACATTTAATGTATCATCATCACTGGAACATCTCTGCTCAGTGAACGTTGCATTGCACACATACCTCTAAGCAAAATATAGCTCATCCCAGATCTCTGCTCAGCGCACATGTACAACATACTCTGACTTCACAAAATACATTATGAAATTAGTATGAAAATGATACTAAAAAATAACATTAAACAGTAAATGTTTAGTCTTCAAATATCAATGAGCAATGAAGCAGCTTTGTTAGAATATATATTTTGTATCTTTATATTAAAAATAATTTGAAAAAAAAACATTTTACTTAATATTAACTAAGTTAATTATTTACGTTGTTTTATTATGAACATAATAAATAATAAAATCAGTATTATATTATTTATTTATGTTAAATTTTGCTATGTACAATAAATAAAATAATAATAAATAAATAGACAATCAAACTACCAGTGTTGTTTATTTATTCAAAATATTCCTTTTTAAATAAAATAAATAAATAAACAATCTGTCAAGTTGTAGTAAAGTGTGGCGTATGCAGGATCACGACGAAGAAGATTAAAGTAAACAAACTTTATCAACAGAATGAAAACCATAACCAAACTCAGCAGAAGCATTAACGAGAACTGACAGAAGAGAACTGAAACACAGGCATATAAATACTGAAAGCAAATAAAGATTGGATAACACATGTGAAGCAATATCCGCGGCTTCACGCCGTAACATGACATCCGTGACGTGGTTCAGGAGGCGGATGAGAGGCTAGTAAAGGACGGGAGACAGGCATAGATGTCAGTACGCTAAGCCAAGGAGGTGATGATGGAGGGAGGAGCCATGGTGGAGACTTGGCTGACGACAACCATTGGACAACTTACGGAGATGAAGCCATTGAAAGTGGAGGCCTGGGTGCAGATGGAGACCAGATGGGACAGAGCGACACAGATGTTTCTGGAGACCAAGGCAGAGCTGTGGCGATGAGCGACTGAGGTGCATGAGTACTGAGGCAGAGCTGGTGTGACTGAGGACCAAGGCGGAGCCGGAGGGAAGGCAGAGCCTGGTGAAGCCGAAGTGGTGGAGAGATGGAGCGCAGTGGACGTCTCGTAAGTCCGTGGCGCAGGCAGGGTGACCTCTGACCTAGGTGGAGCCGGAGGGACGAGGGAGCCCTGTGGAGCCGTAAGGTGGGAGAAGCCAAGGTGGAGCCGACAGGGCAACGGACCGGGGTGGAGTGACGGGATCAGCGGCTGGAGGCAGAGCTGGGGGATCCGTTATGGTGTCTGGTGGAGCCAAGGGAGGGAAAAGCCAAGGTGAAGCCGGAGGGACGAGGGAGCCCTGTGGAGCCGTAAGGAGGGAGAAGCTCAGGTGAAGCCGACAGGTCAACGGACCGGAGTGGAGCAACAGAATCAGCGGCTGGAGGCAGAGCCGGGGGATCCGTAATGATATCTGGTAAAGCTGAGGGAGGGAGAAGCCAAGGTGGGGCCGACAAGTCGACGGACAGGTGGTTGAGTGACGGGATCAGCAGCTGGAGGCAGAGCCGGGGATCTGTAATGGTATCTGGTGGAGCCGAGGGAGGGAGAAGCCAAGGTGGAGCCGACAGGTCGACGGACTGGGGAAGAGTGACGGGATCAGTGGCTGGAAGCAAAGCCGGGGGATCCACTTGCTGGGGCGACCCTGTGGGCTCTGGCTTATACTCTGTACATGCGGGTGATGGCTGGCTGGGATCTGGGCTTGATTAAAAGCTCAACTTTAGTGACCAAGTATGATATCCTGCTCCCTAGATAAGTCTTGGGTCCTCCTTGAATGGGATGTTCATGCATTTTATCATCCATCACGCAAAAATCATTTAAAATTGCCTAGAAACATAACACACTTCTCCACAAGTCACATGGTTTGAGTGCCCGTAGCACAAACGATGCGGGAGGGTTGTGCAGTGAAGATTAATACTAAGGGTTGGGGTTTGAGAAATTATAACGATTATTTCAACATTCAATTAACATTTAATCAACCTCTGATGGAGGAATACCCTGTTGATGGCTGGCCTTTAAAGTCATTCTGTGTAGTTAAAATTTCAACAAAGGTCTCGCTGCAGAAGGGATTGCATTGTTTCCTGATTCCTGACCTGGTGCAGAGAAGTAAAAAGATGAATGGCCTCTTGCAGACAGTGTGGTTAAAAATACCCCTTGGACAGCACATAAAAAATAAAATAAAAAAACAGGAAGGATTTTCTATCCTCTTGCTAGCTAAATAGCATTTGGCGCTGCTGCCGAGACGTTAGTGCTGAGGGGATTGATAAGTGTCTTTCCTAGTGCAATCGGCGGTGTGGCTAATGGTGTTAACATGCTAGAAGCTATATTCTAGTGCAGAGTCAAGAAAAAAAAGATAAAAATCTTTTTAGCTTTGTAGTGTGGGACAGATCCGTGTTTAGCTATGTGGTTTAGCATGTAAGTGTCGCTGTTATTTGTATTTATGAAAGCTTGAGAAAGCCTGGCTGCAGGCTAGTAACAGAAATTGAGAGATATATTATCGCTTGTGTGGCCTGTTTGTGAGATTTTTTTTTTCTTCTATGGATCCTTTCTGGGTATTTTAAGTGTGCAGCCTAAAGTGGTTTGCTGGTCTTAAGTGGTTTAAGCTGTTCTAGTTGATTTTTCAGCCTGGGTGTTCAGCAGGATTAGTGTTTTCTCCCAGCCTGACCAGCTGACAAGTGCCCCAAACCCCAGACCAGTCTTAGACAAGGAAACCTGCTATCTATCTGTCCGTCCATCCGTCTGTGGACAATATGGCAGACATAGTATCAATGCTGATACAATCTGATTGAAGTGTTTCATTATCTTTGCCATTAACACTCAGAACGGAATATTGGCTGATCATCTAATCAAGCTGTACACCATTGATTCAGACCTGACTAATCATGGCTTCGCTTGATAAATTATTCAATTAATTTGTACAACGATTCCCTCCTCTTCCTGATATAGCCATCACCATCAAAATATCCTCCATGCCTCTCACAACCACAAGACATTTGAAAATGGTTTATGTCCGATGCTTGTGGTTATTGAATAGAAACCCCAGTCTACACACTAGGGAATTCCTAGATCTTTATAATGTTTGAGTTATATCCATATTGTGATTGGGGGGGATAAGGTGTCGTCTCAAACTCTTTCTCCAGTGCAGCTATTGGACACTATAGGAGATCAATATTGATTTATTGATAATTTTACAATATATTTGCAAGGATTTTGCTGGCAATTAAAAAGTAAGCAACATTGTGAGCATCACAATGATTTTAATTTGGTCCTTTCAGTTTCCAAAAGACAAAGTCATTGCTTTGGAATCTACTTATGACTTGTGAATATGAGAATGATAATAATTTTAATAGCGACTATGATTTAAACTTCAGAACCTACAATAGTTTGATTCTTTTCCATGAATCATATTGCCCATTTCAATGAACTGATTGAAACTTCATGCTAAATGTTACATTTTTGAGAAAATGTTGACTCACATGCACAGATGATCCTGGAGGAGAAGCATGCAGAGCATAATTTGTGTCGGAACAAGCTGCATCCGTATCCGGCACTTCCGGAATTTGATCATGCATCTATTTTAGTGGGCTCTCGACTTAATACGCCACCTCATAAAATTATGCTATGACCTGCGCTTGTTCCATTCTAAACCAAGTATAATAGTACACCATAATTAACTAAGCTGTATAGACCTTGCACGTGACCTTTGCCGTCAAACACACTCTTTTCTTTCCAAAAACAGATCTAAATCTATCTTTATACAATACTAGCCTTTTTTCAACAAGTATGTTGATTTCATATGGCTTCTTGCACAAAATTTGCAAGCAGTTTAGAGGTTGGGCTATGGCAAACCTAATCTCGTCACACACATAGACACCTCACACACACACAAAGACCCCTCTGTTAGCCTGTCTTTCTGCACAATGGCACGCCACCCTTGATTTAAATCAGCAAGAGCAGCATGTGTTATCAAAGCACAGGCACATACTTCTCCATTCCATGAATAACACCACCGGCGGGCACAAACTGACACGTAACACATTAACCCAGCAGACTCTGTGTTAACAAGATTTAAGCCCTCTTCCTTAAATACTCCTACTTTGCGAATGACGACACTGTGGCATCAACGTATGCAATTGTCTGCAATTAAATCAGCTTTAACCACAAAATACTGACGTTTAGATGATCATTTCAGTGATATGTTTGCAATTTTGGTTGAGAAATGTAGCGTAATGGCCTTCCTGCGTCTTCTGATGTCCATTAGTTCTGCTGTGTTTCCCAGCTCTTTGACTTTATTCTTTTATTTTGGGATCGTTTTTACAAAAAAAAAAGGTTTGTATTGCAGTATTTACTTGCATAAATGCAAATCTAGTTATGAGAATGTGTTATGTCTTTCGTCCAGGCTCTGGTTTGTACATACAGTATTAACCAAGGGAATGATTGAAGTACCTAAGCGAAGTCAAATGGGCCTATACAGATGTGAAAACCCTACACTTCGATCCATTATCAAGGGAGAAGCTGCACTCACTGCAGAAAAAAAAAAGAAGAAAAAAAATCAATACCTACTTCAGAACTAACTGCGCTTGCAGGTAAGACAGTAGAAATCAGTCGTTGAAGCACCTATTTAACAAGATTGTCTATTAATGGTTTAGGGTGCGAACCCTTCATCGCATGATGTTGACTTATACAGAAATAGGCTCTGGGAAATGATGACAACAGGATGTGGTAAAAACGTAAAAAACAATTTCTTGGAAGATCATAACATCCTGACAGAGGGAGAGGCTTGCTCTGCATCCAATAAATTGAAGACATGTGAATACAGTGAGTTTAATGGTTGTGGACATTTGCTGTGATTGTTTTTTTTGAGTCTCGTGAGTGCCAATCCCAGCTGGAGTTTTTTTTTTTTTTTTTTTGGAAACCAGTGCTGCGTTCGAAATCGCCCCCTATACCCTCATTCTCTATTCCCTGCATTACTCCACTAATATAGTCCACTTGAATAAGAAATATTATATTAAAAATATACCCTATTTAAGGGAATAGGGGGTGATTTCGGACACAGTCCAGTTTTTGACAGGGTAGCTGATCTCTAACCGTTCCAAGCAGGTTACTACCTTGCCCAAGGTTAAGTTTCTGTCGCTAACAAGCTCAACTACTAGCTGGTGACCTGCAACAATTCCAAAACCAAACTTGAGCTGGTATAAACTGCTTCTTCTCTATAACCTCTTTAAACTGGTATCTACAATTTATCCTCCAGTAGAGCCATGGAATGAGATTGCAATCCAGCTAATCAACCACGCAAACCAGCAATTGACCAGGATGGACTAGATAGACACCAGCAGCAACAATATTTCAAACCACAATGACTACCATAAGGTTTATAGCTGGTACAAGCTGGTTTAGGTTGTTGACCAGTTCAACTTCTATCGGGTTGGGCTTCATTTGCTGACCTGGTAGACCATCTTGACCCCCTTTTTTTTTTTTCTAGCAGGGCCCTTGACAGAGATCACAATCCAGTCAAACACTTAAACCATCATGGACCAGCCAATCACAAACACTGAGCAGCTAGATACCAGTTACCATAAAGTACAGATACCACCTTAAAATGGTTTCAAGCTGGTCAAATTGGTTGACCAGCTTGAATATAAACTGGTGGGTCTGCAACAAACAACAACCAGCTATCATATTTTAAGCGTGATCACCTCAAATTAAATCAAAATTAGATTTTTCTGTTTTTTAGTCAATGCCAAATGTCTTCAACCCAGCTCCAGGAGTCCTGCTTCAACAAAACAAAACCTTAGTTAGCTGGTTCGGGTGTGTTTGATTAGGTTTGGACCTAACTTCATGAGGAAAGTGTGTCTCCAGGAGCAGGGTTAAAGATGTCTGGTCTTAATATGTTATCTTTGAGGTTGATCTACGTATATGCAAGTGTACTTCTAAATGTAGACAAAATTCACTTTTAACTGAAACGTGCTTGACCAAGATGGAACCTAAGATGGCCTAAACCAGGTTAGATAATCTTGAAAATAACTAGCATGTTTCAGCCATGAAATCAAAAACACATCAAATTGAATCTCTGAATGCGTTGCAGTAAAGAACGGAAGCAATGCGCAAAATGAGCATTTTCCATGCCAGAATTGATTCCCTTCTCTGACGTGAGAATCTCCACATGCTTGAGAATCACACTTTTCCAGTGTGAAGATGACTACCTTTCAGTCAACAAGCAGTTCACACTTCTCAGTTATGTATAACACTCTCAATACAAATATCAATCCTCTAACAGCCCCGTAAGACTCTGCTTCGGCGCCATAATAAGCATAATCGTAAATATCTCCTGCCAATTAAGCACTTGGCGGAGAAGATCGAAAACAGTGGCCAGAGAGACACGTGGTGCACTCTTTCACATCGACCCATTTCCTTTTGACACCACCATGATTGCGGCACTCCTTTCGGATTCCGTCTGCTGGACACACATTGTTCTTGAGGGTTATTTTGTCGGGCTGCAAATAGAAAACTGAGCCTAATACTGCTGAGTTACAAACAGCAAAGCAGATTCAGCCCTGGATTAAATCTAGTGATGGTGTTTGGAATCCACAGGCTTAGCCGTGCATCTGCCGCTGGTCTGAAAGGTATGGGAGAGGCATTTCAAATGAGGGCCTGGGTGGTAATCTTGTTGCAAGACTGCACTTAAGAGAGAAGGTTCAAGAAAAGTCATTCTGACAATAGATCTTCAAACTGCAGCTTGCGCTAAGGTGAATACTGATTTGTTTATGGCGTGTTGGTTTTCTTTGGCAGCCTTTCACCGTGCTGATTCAAGTCCAATTCATCTGCCATGCTCACAATAACGGAGGTTGGGATTCGGCCTAAGTGGTTGGGTTAAAATGTTTGACCAACTCGTAGAGTGGCAAGTTCAAAACAGGAGGCGTGACACAAGTAACTGGTCTTTTTAACGGATATCTGAGATGTAACAAAAGCTAGTCAGAAATATGATTTCTTGGTGTGAAATATGTCTCCTCTGTAGTGTCAGATCTTAACAATATCTCAAACCACGCTCAGACTTGCCAAGATACCAAGTCTGCAACCCACAGTCAGAGATTTCAATATCTATTTAGAACATTTATGCTAAAGATTAGGGCTGGGCGATAAGATATACGTCGATAACAATGATAAGCTCTGGACATTTTTCCTCAATATGGATTAATCTGACAGCAGAAATGAACGTGACAACAGCCAGTCAGTGGATATTCACACACACACAGCATCTCTGCGTTGAATACACAAACTCACACACACATGTGACGCTCACAGTGTTTTTAGCGTCTTCGTCTCAATTTATGAGGACATGAACTTCATCTCCAGAACCTTCTTTACATATACATTAATGATGCTTTCATATATGATTTTGGTTCTACCACTCACTCCTAGTGTGTTCTTTCGCACATGTCCTCTTGCACCCACCGCCAGCCACCCTGCATGATTTCATCACTTGTTTTCTGCAGATTCACTGTAACATCTGTGTTGGGTCTTTCTCACATTCCTTGTATTTAATGGAGCTTTGTGTAATTACTGTGCTTTGCTACAGAAGCGCAAACTCCATTCCCTCCAAGTAGTCAGAGACAGCTGAATAAAACACAGATGGTGTGTTTTAAACAACCAGGTGCTGGTCCAAGGAAGAAAAAAAGGCTAACTGTTCCAATCTTAGCGAGCAGAAAAATAAGAAGAGATGGACTGGAAACCGAGGGAATGTTAAAACTCACTGTAAAAACGTACCTTCACTGAGACGTTTCAAATGGAGGCAATTTAACTCAGCATTCATTGTGATTGATTTTACAGTATAGCGGAAACCCATACCTGGTGGCATCAGTTAACTTGTGAAATTTTTCTTGGGCGTAATGTAGCGGATTCAGGTTGTAGTTCAAACTCCATTTGCGAGTTTATTGAGAGAAGATACCATCAGTCAAGTTAGACAAATCCAAATTGAAATCCAAGCAGGCCCAATATAGTCAGAGTAAGAATGGTGAGAAATGCAATTGGCAGGCAAAAACAAGAGTTCACACCGTACAAGAAACATACGTAACGCATAATTGTCACGGCAGCAAATGTCGGTCAAGTTTAAGTTTGATTGCAAGAACAATGGAAAGTCTGAAGAACCACATGCTGAGTTTGATGCAGCTTGTAAAACACGGTGCAAATCATTGTATACATAAAAGTGTCAAGAGTAGTGTTTTGGTTCATTTTTTTAGGTAGAAACATCTACAAGTAGCTTAAAACAATACCTAAATAACTATTTGCGTATTGGTTAACATTATTGAGGGTTTAAGTGACTTCGGGGGTGAAGTATATTGCTCATAAGCTACAAAGACAAACATTTTCTAGGGGCCGTTTTACACGACACCGTTTTCAACTAAAAACTGAAAACTTTTTATGCGTTTTGGTGCGTTCATTTACACGACAATGGCATTTTGGGGGCCTGAAAATGCAAGCTTTTGAAAGCGATACCGTTATCATCTCCGTGTAAACTAATAAATGTGAATCTGTGAAAACGGTCTATAGGTGCGTAGTGTTTCATTACAAAGTGACATCGCCATCTACTGGCCTGGCATGAATAATGCAGCATTTTAAGTTGTTTCCACAGATCCGCGTGGACGGGAATCGTTTTGATAACGTTGCCGTCTGTACAAAGAAAATAACGCTTCCATTTTTAGTACATCATTGTCGTGTAAACGTACTTTTGCTTGTGTTCATAAATAATTGACCATTATCCTTAAAAAATCTAGCTGCCACACACCTGCCGACATCATCATGCACAGCTCATCTATAATATGGGCTCACCTGTCAGGAACCTTTGTGCCTGGAGCTCTGGTGCATCATAAATTTTTTGTCACCTACTGCTGTCTGTCTCTGCTGTGCTCACAACCTCTGCCTTCTCCCAAAGGACACCGTCTCCCTATCTTTCTTTCTCTTCACATACATACTGCCAAACTGTGCAGGTTTGGACTCTCTCTCTGGAGAGCTCAAGATAATGCGCCAAGTCAGGTCGAGTCATTAAATAAAACAGTTGTAGTGAAAATAAATCTTACTTTGTGAGGCAAAATACTTTTTATTTTTAAGGTGTCTGCGTTACAGTGTAATTATAATTTAAGTACTCAGTAATAATAATTAACCACATGTACTTACTATAGGGTTAGGATAAGATTAAGGGTTGGTTTAGGGTTCTTTCTTTCTTTTTTTATTGGTTTAGGGTTAGTTGCATGTAATTATGTATAATTTATAGTTATTACTACAGTAACTACATGCAACATGTAGAACAATGACAATAAAATAAAGTGTTACCAAAAACTTAAATAAAAAAAGTTATGAGCAAGGAGATGTTCATTTAAGCATTATTCCCTTAAAATGCTTTAGGCAATCTATGAATTAGTAGTGTAAATAGGGTATTTCTACAATGTTTTTTGTAACTTAAACTTCTGATTCTATGTGATGCTACATCCACACCAGTAGGTGCTGGTATGGCGTGTTATATCCATTTTTGCCTACTCTTTCATGAGTACTGTGAATTCAGACATACTTCTTTAGTCAAATACTTCAAACTTCTTTTTCACCTACTGTAGCCTATAGTAGGATAGTTTGCGATTTTGGATTCAGCCTATATGTGTTCGTGGAATATATTAGTCACGGTCGACAAATATGTAACATGTTTGCTTTGCTTCAGTGTGATTTTGCTATCCCTGCTGACCTAGGGTACGTTTAGACGACAACAATATGCTTAAAACTGAGAAGTTTTTCCTTTGACTTTCCCTGCGTACAGACGACACCATTGTCAAAACGTTCCCCATTCACACAGATCCGCGGAAACGACTAAAAACACTTTATTCTGCTCCAGGCCATTAGATGGCGCTGAAACACTATAGATTGAACACATATTCTGCATGTGCATGATGTCATCATTTTCAGAGATTCACGTTTTTGTTGTTTTCATGGAGACCGTTTTTAAAAACTTGCACTTTGAAACCCGTTTTCAAAAGTTTGCATTTTCAGGCACCCAAAACGCCGTTGTCGTGTAAATGAACGGCCAAAACGCATAAAAAGTTTAACTTTTTTTAGCTGAAAACAGTGTCGTGTAAACAGCCCCCTAGTTTCCATGCCTGTGCCTTCTTCATTCTGTTCACCTGTTGTCAATTAATTAATTCACTAATTCGCTCGTTTAGTTCTGTCCCTGTTTTGTTTGATTCTTTGTCCTGTCTCATCTATGTTATGTGGTTGTGTTTTCCTGTTCTCAAGCCTGGATTTAATAAAGACTGTTCATTTTGAATTGTCCTTCGTCACGCGCTCTGTTATAGCAGCCACCAGTGACAAAATATGCCCACAAAAGAGTATTTATATAATGACGCTGGTAGCCAAATATGGTTACACTTTATTTGCTAACACTTTATTTTACAGTCCTTGTTACATGTTACATACTTACCATAGTAGTAACAGTAAATTATGCATAATTACATGCAACTAACCCTCAACCAAATTCTAATCCTACTCTAACCCTATAACAAGTACATGTAGTTGCTTAATATTACTCAGTACTTAAATATATAATTACACTGTAACAATGACACCTTAAAATAAAGTGTAACCCTTTATTTCAATGTGTCCCTGTAAGAGTGTAATTATACATTTAAGTACTGAGTAATATTAATGAACTACATGTAGTTGTTATAGGATTAGGGGAGAATTAGGATTTGATTTAGGGTTAGTTGCATGTAATTATACCTAATTTATACAGTAGTTATTACTATAGTAAATACATGTAATCTGAACAAGGACATGTTAAAAAAAAAAATATATATATATATATTACCAAATATAAAATCTATGTGGTGGACCTAACTTTAAACTTTGTTAAGAAGAAATTTTCTTGGAAACTTACTTGGAATATTTTTTTGACCTTAACTAAATTACTTGACTGAAACAGCCTGTAATTTGGTTTGACACAAGACTGTCAAGCTAGATTGACATGATTGGTTACCTGAATGACATGCAAGAAGCAAGTGGCCCCATGCTGTGTTTTATTCAAATATGTGGGATATTTTTCCTTTATATCTCCAAAGCTTTGTTGGTTGAGTACAAAGCCAGAAACACTCCAGCACAAGCCTTGTCGCATAAAAAAACGCATAAAAAGTTTTACGTTTTTAGTTGAAAACAGTGTCGTGTAAACAGCCCATAAAACTGTTTTAAAAACCATTAAAACCAGACCAGTGTATCCAGCTTGTTAAATATAGGCCAGTTTAAGCTACTTTTTAGTGAGAGTATTGGAAATATCTGAAAAAAGAGAAAATCTAGCGTTCTCATAAACAGTTATAAAACATTTGAAGAAGGAAAGCACCTTGTGTATCTGTTTCCGAATAGAGGAAAAACCAAATGACTCTCTTCTGGAAACTTGAAAAAAAAAAATGTGTAAAGCATCTGTTTGCTTTCACCACAAATGCACTGACACAAATATTACGCAACGACGCCTGCATTAAACACACCTAAACACACACGCTCGGTGTACTGCATTGTTTGCAGTTGCGATAGAGGGGGTCCGTCTGTGATTGATTTCACCGTGGCTGGAGATTTCTCCAGTCTAACCAGTACGTAATCATCCTTGTAAAATGTTTATGAGAGCCACCGCTGTTTTCTAAGATTTCATTCTTCACCCACTCGCCGGCGCGCTTCCTGAAAATGAGAGTTATAGCCGAGCGCACACCTGCGGTCCGCTGAGCTGGCTGCGGACGCTGATTTTGTTTCGGGTGGGGGGGTGTCTGGGATTGGTAGGTGGGTGCGGGCGGGCCTGAGATGGGGCTATTACATTAGCCGGGTTTGATTGGAGAGCTGAAATTGGAACATATTCCAAGGCCTCTTACACAAACCCTGACAACTATAAATCTCCGAGCCAGCCTTGCACAAGATGCGGGAGGCAGCAGACAGCCGCTGTTTACTTGGATTTCCAGCATGCCCCTCAGGCCCACCCTCTCCCACAGGAGATGGCCCATCCTTTTTTTTCTGAACGCCCATCACTGTACCAAATTGCTTGGGTGGGCGAAGCGTCGGCGTGATCCGATTCCTTCCCTCTTTCAGTCTTTCTTCGTGGCAGATGTCTGCACATACCATACATTTGAGCAATAGCTGTTTCCATGCTGCTTTCCAAGAAATGTTACATTCCCCATATATGACGTACAGTCGCGGCAAATGTATTTGGATGCTTGAAAATGTTTGAAAGTCAATAAAAAAGGAAATGTCAAACTTTTTTTTTACCACCAGAAAGTCTTGAGTTATGCAAGTTACAGTATGTTTTGCAATAGAAGTCTCATTCCTTATTCCTTAGTTCTTAGTCTCATTCCTTAAGTGTCCAAATACATGTTGGGACCACTGTGTAAATGTGAAAATATTGAAGCTTATTACACGGCTCTGTGGAATGCTTGATTCTGATTGGTCAGTCGCGCCATCCCTGATTCAATAGCTAAAAACTGATGGCACAGGCTCATCCGGGTTACTGATTTCAGCAGCACTAAAAGCTTGCTAGGAACGGTTTTCTTTGTGAAAGTTTTGCGTTTGGTGAGCTAATAAAATATTAAAACTCAGTCAAATCAATATTTGTGTACAATTATTTAATTATGTCATCCGGTATTGCGGACTCGCTCTCTCTTGTTTCATAAAAAAAGCAGCTGCTGTCATTTTGTAAAGATTGTTTTGTACTCTATAATGGATTATAAGAGAACAAACTGGTACGATTTCATCTAAAATCAATATCTCTTATCCCCATAATTATTTATGTGGCGATATGCCATTTAGTGGTAATGACTGTACCATATCCCTTAAATGTCCTTCTAGTTAGAGCTTGCCATGCTAGCTACCGCTCTCTCCGCGGAAGCTTTGCGTTTATACTCAGATCAATATTTCATGTCTAATTATTTACTTTTGTGGCAAGTAGCCATGTAATAAGCGGGATAATATACGTCCATCCAGTTGTTATGGCAGAATAAACCCCTTCAGGCTGATGTAAGCCCCCTCGCGTCCTGATCAACCTATCAGGGTTTATTCTGCAATAACAATCAGCTGGATGCCTTACTTGTTTTGCCACTGAATAAAAAATAAAAAAAGGTAATTGCAACTTTTTATCTCACAATTCAGACTTTTTTTCCCTCACAATTGCGTGATATAAACTTGCAGTTTAGTGTTATAAAGTAAGAATTGCATTATAAAGACAAATGCTAAATATTTAAGAGAACTTAGTTTAATACTCACGGGATCTGCCATCTGCCATCTAGCTTTCTGTGCGTTTGCTTCGGATGTGTGCGCTCAGAAATCCATACATCAGAAGTTTAGACTGATATGGCTTTAAAATACACAAAGATATTACATTTTCATGATAGTGGTGAACTATAATGTCACGTGTGAGTGACCTCGACAGAGATGATAATCAAAACCAAACAGATGTTTTAGCTTTTAGTATCTGAGGCACGAGCTGTAAAGGCTCCGCCCTCTTCTGGAAAGCGGAGCGGGAAGCAGCAGCTCATTTGCATTTAAAGATACATGCACAAAAACAGCATGTTTTTGCTTTCACTCAAAAATGGGCATTTACAACATGGTGTAGTAAATGATATGTGGGGTATTTTGAGCTGAAACTTCACAGACACATTCTGGGGACACCTGGGACGACTTATATTACATCTCGTAAGAAGAGGCATAATAGGTCCCCTTTAATGTGACGTGACAGATTGATGCAGCCCCGATCAGAGTGGCAGCGTGTATGTAAACTAAAAATGTCTAAAACTTAATAATAAACATGAATGAACATCAGAAGGTATGTTAAAGAAATTGACTTTTTTACATTATATTTGCTCCTGTTGTGATTATTTAATATTTTTGAATAAATCTGTCATGAAAACAAGTTTTTATGACAGCACGAGTCTGTTTTCTACAATTTGTTTTAGAAACATAATATATTTTTAGAAAGTTTATGCAAAAACGCCTTATGTGCAATATAAATGTATATGATTTTATTGTATAAATATGACACTGTTTAAACATGTCTGGTATACTCATGTTGCTTTTTTCAGTCAGTGACTGTAACTCATACAACTTGCACCATTTTAACACTTCACCAGACACATTTAAATTATTTCATCATCATTGTTGTCCTATGCAAATGAGGCTTATTAAAGAATGCACCGAATTAAAATAAGTCACTGCTGTTTGCTTGTGTAATTATCATTACGGTATTACCACCCACGGATAGCTGGCAGTTTATATAAAAAACACCTTATGTGCAATTTAAATGTTGATGATTTTATTGTATTATGATACTACTTAAACATGTATAGTATCCTTACATTGATTTTTTCAGTCAGTGACTGCAACTCATACAACTTGTTCAGGCATTTTATGCACCATTTTAACAATTCACCAGACATATTTCAATTATTTCATCATCATTGGTGTCCTATGCAAATGAGGCTTATTAAAGAATGCACCGAATTCAAATAAGTCACTGCTGTTTGCTTGCGTAATTATCATTACGGTATTACCACCCGCGGAAAGCTGGCAGTAATTTTAGAGGCAATTAAAGGCAGACTTTTAATAAAATGAGATGTTTGTGTTTATGTTCTAGTGATCATAGCCACGGTAATTCGTCAAATGATAAAGGCGTGTATCTAGACGTGGTGTAGCCGAGCGCACTCTCGTCATTTTGACTCTTTCCCTGCCAGCGTTTTGCAAAAAAGGTTGCCAGCCACCATCATTTTCACAAAAATGTCATTGCCACCATAATTTTTTGCTGTATGAATATCTGAACATGCAATATATCAAAAGAAAAAACAGACCCTCTGATTTTAAACAAAAAAAAAACTGTTTTATTATAGCTTCATGCATTTTTTATCAACACTTGATTATGCATAAGTTTCATAAAAAAGCAACATTTTCATTTCATTCAGTAACATTTGGCAGTTTTGATTTATATGCCGTTTAATGTTGATGATCGCGTTATTTTACATATGCTTATGATTATGTATGAGATCGCTTGTTTCTGTGTCTTCTTCTCATGTGTTTTGATCCGGAGATTCTGCACTCTTTCAGAAGATGTGTCATAGCGCCCCCTACAGTATAACAGTGGAAACACAGAAAAATGATGTGTTTGGCGGGGAAGCGTTTTCTCACAAATTACACACAATTCTGTGTTTGGCGGGAAAAGAGTTAAAGAGCTAGTTCTGCCGCAATAGTTTAGTGATTTTAGGAGGTAAGATGAAGCAGAAAACGTGCAAGGTTTGTTGCCCTCTGTAGCTTTATGTTTCCAAACATTAATTGGAATATCAAATAAAATATTTGCGAATAAAGCACCGGTTTCATCTCAGGTATTCAAGAGAACATAATTGTCACTTCCTGCGAAACTGGCAAAAAATAAATAAAATAAAAATAATTACTTGCACCTCAGAGCGTGTCGATGAAATGCAATAAATGCTGTCATGTAATCTTGTGTCCGGATGCCTGGTGTTTGGAAACTCAATGAAACGAGTGAAACAGTTCTAGGAGGGAATTTGGAAGGACAATTTTGGCTTAGGCATTTCAGAATGACCAAGATGTCCAGTTATACAATCACATCCTCTGCTAAAGCAAAGTCACATGAGTTGTTTTGCTGCGCATCAAGGGATTTGTTCTGTAAATATGTTTCCATCATAGATCGACTTCTTCCTGTAGACCTGTTCTCACACATTCCTTCAGGATCTGCCAGCTTCCTCTTGGCTCTCAAGGAGCACAACTGCATTAAGACCCGATGTCTGATTCGGTTCCTAGACAAATGGAATTTTAAGCTCCACTTGTGCTAAGCCGCATCCTCCGATAAAAAAACAAGAAAACAATAGGCTTGCAGTCATATCCCCCTCTGCCACCATGTTGAATTTTAGACAAAGACTTGTCGAAGAGCTTTAATTGCACTTAGTCTGTGTTGTTGTGAGGTCTCAGCAGTCAGTCCACCGTGGAGCTTTTAATGGATGTTAATCTCTTTTAGAATCCACAGTGGGATGTAGTCAAAGCAGTGTAATGAGGAAAAATGTCACATGACTTTCCAGGTCCAAAAACAAAAAGGCGTTATAGTCAGTGAAGGGAATCTGGATCATTACGTCATTGTAAACAACAACAACTTTGTTTTGGAGTATGTTTCACAAGACAAGACGATTTCAGTCTTTCTACTTAAAAAAAAAAATCACAGTCACTATTACTTGACGTTTTTTTGTAATTGTTTTTGAAATTTATAATCCACACCATTTTTTTTCCCAGTGCATGTTGCAGAGTTGATCAAATTAACTATGAACATGTATATAGTATGACTACTGTATAATTTCAAAGAATTGTATTTGTGATGTTTCCTAGAATAGTATGCTTGGATGCACAGATGTATCGGCCAATAATCTGTAAATAACTAATTAAAGCAAGTATTTTCACTATCGGCCATAAGCCGTTTGTATTATAAGGGCTGATTATGCTGATTATGATTATATCCTGTCAATCAAAAGGTGGTGGAAAAATGTGTCAGACAACTCATAAATAAAATATCTCTAGTGTTTAATTTAGGGCTGTTGAAGTTAATGCGACAGAATTAATAAAAAAAAATAAAAAAAAATAACGAAGTTAAAGTAAGCTCTATTTGACCCTATGACTCAAAAACATGTTTACTAATTATATTGCATTCAGTTAAGACTACAATAACTAGACATATTATTAGACCTTGTAGATATACTACTGATTTATTATTTAATACTTATCATGTTAACTAAACTAACATTACTGTATATTATTTTACTCCTTCCCAAATAAATCCCAATGCTCGTTATTAAAGCACATCGTTACAAAACCCGTCAAGCCTAAAAGTGCACATCATCTTGTTAAGGTGACAAAACAAAACTAAATAAAGCAAACCAAGATAAAAGAAAACAACATAAAATAAAACGAAATAAATCAAAACGAAACATAAAAAGGAAATCGATTAAAAATGCTGATTCTTTTTAGGTTTGCAAGCGTCAACAAAAAAACAAAACAAAATGAAATAAAATAAACAATACAAAAATAATAATAAACAATACAACAAAACAAAATGAAAGAAAACAAAATAAAACAAAACATGAAATGAAAGAAAATACAACAAAACAAACTTAAACAAAATACAACAAAATAAAATGAAATGAAAGAAAATACAACTAAACAAAATAAAATAAAACAAAATACAACAAAACAACAAAATAAAAATAAAAAATAATAATATGTTATTCAAAAATTATTTGAATAAGTAAAAATAAAAAATAAAAAAATCTTTTTTTTTAAAGTACAGTTCACTTCAAGTCCTATATCCTCTTGGAAAGTTATAGGCCAAAAAAAAAAAAAAAAACTGTGGCAAGGAAACAGCGGAGCAGCACGGATGCGGCACCCGAGCGGCCCATGCTGGAGATGAAGCCGCATGATTGTGGTCCTGGCAGGAGGATTAGCGGTTATTGGCAGAAATGGAATTGAGTGTATCAGAGCCAGAGAACGAGAGAGATGAGGAACAAAAAAGAACAAAAACAGTGCCATTTTGACGGAGGCAAAGCAATTAAATGTTGCCAAGGCAACTGTGATGGCTGTGCCCTCATCAGTCCACGGCTTGGCCCCTCTCTCACAGATGGAGAAAGGAGAAGGCAGGACCTGTGAAATTAAATGTGGCCTTCCTAGCGCAGTCACATATTAATTTTGTCTGTCCTTAACCCAAACATCGTGACCTTGTTAGATGAGCCGCCACAAATACAGCCCTCCTACGTCCTCACCTCTCCGCCCGACGCTAGATGATGCCGTCAAATTACCATCCGTTTTACCCAGCTTGACTTATAGTGTGACTGCAAAACAGCTCTTTGTTCCTGTAGGATAGAAAACATATCAAATTGAGATGTCTTTAATATCTCAATTATTTTCCAAGAAAAGACCCTAGTAATCTCACGTCACCTCTAGAGTTTCAGAAGAGACTTTTTCCTAAACTTTTTGATGTCAAGAACCCCCAAAATCCTTAAATATAAAGCTAGCTACATATTGTTATGTATAAATATGCATTTATTCCAAAATATTAAATGTTATATCATATAGACAACATGTTGTTTCCTAAAATAAACTAAGCTGTTTATATTGTCATTGTTCAAAAGCACATTATTTAAATATTAAATTTTAAATATTAATATAAGTTCACATTATTAATTGCAAATGATAATTCCAATTACTTCTTGTTTAATTGTTATTTTTTTCTGTTGTGATTGATCTACTCTGCTCTGATTGGTCAGACGGACAGTCTGTTGTGATTGATCTACTCTGCTCTGATTGGTCAGATGACCCAGTCTGTTATGATTGATCTACTCTGCTCTGATTGGTCAGATGATCCAGTCTGTTGTGATTGGTCTACTCTGCTCTGATTGGTCAGATGGGCAGTCTGTTGTGATTGGTCTACTCTGCTCTGATTGGTCAGATGGCCCAGTCTGTTGTGATTGGTCTACTCTGTTCTGATTGGTCAGATGGACAGTCTGTTATGATTGATCTACTCTGCTCTGATTGGTCAGATGACCCAGTCTGTTGTGATTGGTCTACTCTGCTCTGATTGGTCAGATGGCTCAGTCTGTTGTGATTGGTCTACTCTGCTCTGATTGGTCAGATGGCTCAGTCTATTGTGATTGATCTACTCTGCTCTGATTGGTCAGATGGCCCAGTCTGTTGTGATTGGTCTACTCCGCTCTGATTGGTCAGACGGACAGTCTGTTATGATTGATCTACTCTGCTCTGATTGGTCAGATGGCTCAGTCTGTTGTGATTGGTCTACTCTGCTCTGATTGGTCAGATGAACCAGTTAGTTATGATTGATCTACTCTGCTCTGATTGGTCAGACGGACAGTCTGTTGTGATTGGGCTACTCTGCTCTGATTGGTCAGATGGCCCAGTCTGTTGTGATTGTTCTACTCTGCTCTGATTGGTCAGATGACCCAGTCTGTTGTGATTGGTTGTGATGCAAAAAAATATAATTAGGGGCATGTTAATTGTATTTATATTATTAAATATCTATTATTAATTAAATATTAATTAATGTTAAATACTTCAATATTTGGAAAAATATTGTCTTTAGAAAGCAGGTTGAAGTAATAGTAATATTAATATTAAAAGTATATTGCTATTAATATTACCAAAGTCTATAAAATGTTAAATTGTGTTTACCCAAGTCTTAAAGCCACAATATGTAACTTTTTTGCTTTAAAAATAGCAAAAATCACTATATCTATGTTATATATATTTTTTTAGTTGTGTACTTACATTATCCCGACTGTTTCCAACAACTTTCAAACCAGGAGAAATTTGTAATTTAATTCGAGAAACGTCCCGTTTCTTTATTTCCGTTTTGTCGCCTTCAATGGCGTCATATCCGCGTTGTCCCTGGTTTCCGCTCGTACTGCCATGGCAACCAGAGCTATGAACCAGAGCCCTCTGATAGTAACCAAAGCGACTGACGGTAGTTCGCAATGTCTATTTGCACGCTGTTGTTGTTTCGTTCAAACATTATGGACCATGGCAAGCAGACTTTGGATACAAAAGGAGAACTAAAACGAGAATCAATATCAGCGCAGTGTTTTCGAGATGCCTAGAGCTCCCATAGACAGTATATAAACGAGAGCTCCACGTCCGAGACTTCGACCGCTTCTACATGTACTTTATTAAACAGGTGAGCACATTTACATAAAACTAATCAATGTTAAATAGCTCAACATGATGAAATGTTAGAATATGATCTGTATGTTATTCTAATGTTGATCTAGCTTACTGCTAGTCTCATACAGACAAACTAACACATACATTTCAACACATTCAAATGCAGTTTAGTGTGATAGTGTAATGTTAGACCAAGTGAAACAACGCTGCGTTACCTCACAAGTTTAATTTGTCTAATAAACTGACCTGTGACTGTGAGTAGTAATTCTGCACTCGCGTGTAACGTTAGTTCGGTAGAATGAAATGTCCATATTCCTTATATGATAGCTGATAGCTGTCTCTTAGCAATCCCGAACTGCTTCATATCACAGTCATGATAAAAGCATCGATGTATTCAGTCATCCATAAACATTATTAGATCCATAGATTAGATCGGTCGGCTTGACGTTGGCGACAAAATCCATAATTCTTAGCAAATGTTGCGTCATCAAACTACGCCTTTGTTATTGTAAATAGGTTAGCGACCCCTAGTGGCGAAAAATTCCATACTGTACGTTTAACTGAACTTGAGACTTTCTTCTCTAAGCCATTCGAAATCCACTGTTTAAAATTATTTTCTGGAAATATCTGAAATAAAGTTGAAGCTTAAACAAATCATAACTGAGAACTCCTTTAAGTCTCCTGAGTTAAGAAAATTAACAAGAAAGTTCTGAACAAAAACACTGTCTTTGCAAATACCAATGGAGCATGTTTTTAATGACCTTGTATTCTGGTGTGTGTGTGTGTGTGTGTGTGTGTACCATTTCACTTTGAGTTCTTTTTAAAAAAAGATCTGCTACAAAGATCATAGTTACGATGATCTAAAGCTAAATGAAGTCGAAAAAGAAAACCGAATGAGCCCTCGTGATTGTCTAGATCCTGATGTAAGTGCGTCAGAAGTACAGTGCAGCTGAGCGGTGTTTGTTTGTGAACACGTGTCTGACAGACTTCCAGATCACAAGGCAGAATCTTATATGCGAACATTCGGCACACTCATGCGTGAAGAAGATGAGGGGCGCCGAACGGTGCGCATTATCCCGCGTGATGATTCTCCAGCTCAAGCTTGTTTGAGGTCATTTGGCACTTGCTTTAGTCCATTTTAGAAAGAACACTTCAAACAGATTGTTTTCAGAGATCCGCCTGTACATTTAACCTTCTCAAAGTGGGATTGAAACAGCGTTAGGCGCCATTAGGAATAAGAATTCGCCCGATGATTTTGAAAGAATCGCCTTCACATGACGACCCTCTAATCTTCACATGATATTCACGGTTCGCCTTTAAAAGAAAACCGAGGCTCGGAGCAAGCGCACCTTTTTTTTTTCTTTCTCCCCATCCACAACAGATGTGTGAAAGGTTGGTCTTTATCTGCGCTCAGAGTTGATCCTGACGAGGGAAAAGGTGCAGGGCTGTAAAATTGAAAGAAGAAATACATCAAAGAGGGGTAATGAACCTTGTCCAATCCCAGCTCGGCCGAGAGGCGCTCTGGGCCAAGAGATGTGGAGAATTCTGATGAAGCCGTTTTCTTTGCCGGAGCAATGGCCTGGGAATGTGTGTGTGTGTGTGTGTGGCTGCCCGTGGTAAGTGTTGGGCGTCAAGCCAGGTGAATGGTCTTACAAGCCTCACCACTTTTGATTCTTTCACTCAGCTGTGAGCTCCGTTCTTGAAAGCCTTCCGATCCGAGACCGAGGGTCCTAAATGGGAACCGTGGTGTTGGTGATGAGGTAGAATCCTGCGAGGAGGGGTACCGTACACCTCATTAAGCTCAAAGCGGGCATCCAGCAGTAACTTAACAAGCCTCGCTACACCCATGTGAAACCGAGCTTCCCAACAGCGTTGAAACGCCGAATTGTCACCACTTGAGGAAAAGATAAGGGGCTTTTACATAAAATGCAGTTGTTGTTATCTCTTCATGCATATGTATATTCCCAAACGATTTTGAAATCTTCGTAATTTGTGCTTGTGATTACTCGTTCGCACCAACAATGACACCTATAAAGATTTATTAATCATTCTAATTGTATGGGACTAGGGAAGTCCCAACACTATCTCACGACCAATTCGTGCGAGTGATAAAAAGGTGGCTAATTTGTATGATTTGTCTAAACCCACGTGATGGGTAGGTTTAGGGCCAGGGTCAGTGGTAGGTCATTCGTATGAATTCGTACAAATTGCCGTGAGATCAGGCTGGAAGTCCACACAATAACAACACAGAGGAAAGGTATTGTTGGTGTGAACAAGGTTTTAAAGTTGCAGATGGCAAACCTCTAGCGTACACTTATAATGAACAGAACACTATCGTTTGTTGGTGTGAATCTTTATAGCGTTACAGTATTTAAAAGATTAGTTCACTTCAGAATTAAAATTTCCTGATAATTTGCTCACCCCCCACGTTATCCAAGATGTTCATGTCTTTCTTTCTTCAGTCGAAAAGCAAGTAAGGTTTTTGAGGGAAAAAATTCCAGGATTTTTCTCCATATAGTGGACTTCAATGGTTATCCACGGTTTGAAGGTCCAAATTGCAGTTTCAGCACAGCTTCAAAGGCTCTACAGCCGAGGAATAAGAGGCTTATCTAGCCAAGCGATCGGTCACTTTCTCTTAAAATTCTTTGGTCCATGTTGGGTTCATAATTCAGTCGAACAGCACCAGTTTCCCTCCTTTTCAGTTGTTTCAGTCCGCTTGTTTGGTGCGCACCAGGGCTCGGATGGCAGCGTTCAGACTTATTCAAATGAACCGCACTAACAGAGCAATCGCACCTGGGTTTGTTTTAATCCAACCAAACCTGACAAGTGTGAACGCACCCTAAGGCTGCTGTTCCAAGGTCCTACTTAGTTAAACTATGTGATGCCATGTTGTCATATCAGAATAATGCTTTTTTTCCACATCATACCGTCTGTTTTCATTAGAACGTAAATTTTTTTTCCACCATTCGTCCAAATGGAGATGCTCAATTGGGTGGGTGTGATTTTGCAGCAGTCGCTCTAACTTGATTTAATGGACTAAATGGTCTGTGCCGATGGCTGGCTGTTCGAGCCCATCCTCATTATCCGAACCGCGACTGCAGAGTCGCTGCAGACAACATCAAACACAAGTGGGATTCCAGCTCGGAGAGATTTGCGAATCATCTGACACGGCCACAGAAAGAGGATTAGAGATCGTGTCTTCTCACCTCGCTGAGATCTTTTTGGCTGTACTGTGCTAGTTGAGTTGTGAGTCTCCTAAGCACTGCTTAGCCGCCAACTGCTGTATGAGTCATTATAGATCTATTTTGAAAATCTGGCACTGGAGTACTCTCATTTTCACACTATTGTTCCTCGTCTAACGCCTCCCCTGATGGAATAGTCTTGAATATTATTGGCACTAAAGTGCAAAATGCCCAGTTCCTTTAACTCAATGACTTTGCGTTTTAAGCTATAACATGACCAGGAAGGGCTATAATATATGGAAAAAAGCTCTCCCTCTGGAAGAATATGATTAAATCTGCCATTTTTGCTCATTGGTACTGGAGAAGTTTCTGACCAAATCAGCTTTATATATGCCATTTTAGACAATTTCACGCTTTTAAGATCCTTCCAAAAATAATTTGTCACTTTATTTTAAAAACAAAGCCTTCATCTGGCAAGGCCTTCATATATCATCAAAATATTGCTTATACATATTTGTTGATACTTTTCGCAAGTATTGATAGTGTGCGGGATTCCAATTTTTAATTTTTTTTATTTTTTTTACTCTTTTTGGTCTTCTCTCCTATGCACCCATCTATTACCTGCAGGTGTGCGATGGTAATTGTTAATTAAATAGTTATTTAAAATAATTAAAAATGTAAATTTGAATAACTATTTAATTATTACAATTATTAAAATATTAAAAAAATGCAATTCATAAATACAGTGATTTAACACTAGAAGTGCCAGAATTCCATAACTACTAGAACTGCCGCGAGCGGTCATTTTGACCGCTAGATTCCAAACTCTATATCTTTAATGATACATACCCAATTGAGAGATTAATGCATTTATTGTATTAGGATATATTTTAAAAACATAACAACACCAAACTGTGCATTTAAACAAGTTTAATTATACAATTATAAATAATATCTGTAGATGTCCTGAACAAAATAACGGAGTAGCCTATGTTTTCATGTTTCCACTGTTCGATCGCGCCCGCGCCCGCCGACACACACACACACACACACACACACCATATTACAGCATTGCAGTCTTGACATTGCAGCCTGTTCATTATAGCCATAATAAAATAGTCAACCTAACATATAAAAATTCCACTGCTCTGTTAGTCAGTATAGCCTCGTTCAATTCGTACCATTTTGCACGTGTGAAGAGGATGATTTTTTCCGTCGATATTGGAACGTGAGTGAAGTACAAAGCCTATAATAAAGTAGTTTAGCATCCAAATACATCGCAAATGTTGAAACATTTTGATTCTAATTAGAGAGTTACGTGAGCCTAACGCCGCTTACTTTCACTTTCGCTTATAAAGTATTTCATTTTGGCTTGTTTATAGTTATTTTTTCATTCTTGTTCTGTTCTGAATATCATTACATTTAAATTATTTGTTGTTGAATATGTTTTGTGTATTTTTACCACATTTTATTGTTGTGTATATTGGTATAGCCTATAATAATACCGCGAAATTCAGTGCGGTCAATATGACCGTCTATGGCCGAAATAGGTAAATATGTTCATTTGTTTTTTTGCCTTATGTGCAATTTATATGAAAAACATTTTAAATGAAAATACAGACACTTTTAGGAAAAGTCAGGTACCGGCAGGATTTTATTTATTTTTTCAACAAAGTTATTGCAGATATAAAATTCAAAACGGTCAAAATGACCGCCATGGCAGTTCTAGTGTTAAGGGAGTGGGGTATAAAGGCAAAAATGTCATTTGATTGATTGATTGATTGATTGATTGATTGATTGATTGATTGATTGATTGATTGATTGACAGGGTGGTATGACTGTCCTGAAATCACGAAGGAAAATGCCTTCTTTCTTTCTTTCTTTCTTTCTTTCTTTCTTTCTTTCTTTCTTTCCTTCTATTCTAAATATTTATTTATTTTAAAATATGTCATTGTCCTGATATCAAAAGCCTTTTAAACACTAATTTATTTATTTATTTATTTATTTATTTATTTATTTATTCATTTATTCATTCATTCATTCATTCATTCATTCATTTTCCCATATTTATTCATTTATTCATTTATTCATTTATTCATTTATTCATTTATTCATTTATTCATTTATTCATTTATTCATTTATTTATTTATTTATTGTTTCTTTGTTTCTTTGTTCTGGTGGTACGACTGTCCTGATACCATGAAGGAAAAAGCCATATTAACACTATTTATTTATTTTTTTAAAAATGGTTTGTTATATAACAATAATTTTATCATTTTTATAATTTCTTAGAAAAATAATGGTGGTGCGACCGAATGTCATGTGGTCTCACCAACATGGAGGGTGAAACAACGCAGGAAATGATATCATAGAGAGGACCCTTGCAGAACCTCATGACCATCGGTCAAAGTCAATAAGTCTCTTCAAATATCAATCAGTTTGACATCTGTATGACAATGAAAGGTTAGTTCACATTGTAAAATGTCATGTGGCACAACTCCCCAAGAAAACGAAATAATATTTACGAATTAACAATTCATGATATTTGAAAAAATATGCTTTTACCTTTAAAAATATATATATATATAAAATTGAAAACACATGTTTTCAGGCAAAATAAGTAACTTTTCTACTTCTAACAGACCTAGATTCCCTTACAAACATGTTTAGTGTTTAAATAGTCCTGCCGGGTTGTTTGGCAGACTATCACATTAATCTTTTTCTCCTGACCTTGTTATGGGACAACCAAAAGTCTCAGTGTTTACAGTTAGATAGAAGAGAGTCTTCATAACAGATATCTCAGGCTCCGGGTTTCATGAGAAATCTGAAGAATGCAAACATATCTTCAAACGAGATGTCTGGAACCGTCCTTGAGAGCTTGTTTTGCTTTCTCTCAAATTTTTACAAGGAAAGACACATTTTTTTTCCACTTATCAGATCTTTGAGGATTCGCCCTTCTTTCCTTTATGGAAACCCACGCCTCCAATAATTTAATAATTTCACACCTTGCACCGAGCGCATCCTGAATGGGCTTCAACCAGAATGCAGTGTCTTGCACTACTGGCTCTGATTGTTGGTTGGTGTCATTTTTCATCTAGATTTATGGCTTAGGGAAGCTTATCTGCATTTTTAGTGTGATTGAAAAGTGTGCGCTTGGTTTTTCCCCGTCGTGCAGTAAATGCAATCACAACCTTTTCTGATTTAGCCTTGCCATATAGTGCATTAAGAGCAGGGAGTAGGATCAGGAGTAGCATTATCATCAAAGAAGATGGCCAGAAAGACCTTTCTCCTTTTTAAATATGACCCTTGGACATTAATATCACTCCTTTTCTTGGGTAGATGCTTTCCGTATGTGTGCAGAATGCACAGAATGTTCTGCAAAACCTGCAAAGATTTGCATAGAAAAATCACGTTTTTTATTTTATTTAATTTTTTTTTACAAATGTTGGGCAAAATTTACAACAAACTTTATTCATTTAATGATTCAAACTAAATAGAACCCGTAACGGTAAGTATATATCATTATTTGATAAAAATAAAAAATATAAAAATATTAATTACAATTTAAAATGACTGTTTTCTATTTGAATATATTGTAAAATGTAATTTATTCCTGTGATCAAAGCTGAATTTCCAGCATCATTACTCCAGTCTTCAGTGTCACATGATCCTTCAGAAATCATTCTAATATGCTGATTTGCTGCTCAATTATTAATAATGATTCTTTTTATTATCAAATGTTGGAAGCTGTTTGTCAACAGATGACGAGCTGCGTACTGAAAGACCTTCCCACACAGATGAGTCTGTTTTTTCTCAGATATTTATTTTAAAGTTATCTTCCGCCCTTCAGTTTGTGTGTGTTTTGTCTCTATTTAATCTTGTGTCCTCCAAATGTTGCTTTATCGTTCACATTCAGAAGCAATCTCAAAAAAAGATTTGTTTTCTTTGTTAACAAAGTAAACTATATGCCTGTGCTTATATGCACCTCGGCAACCTTATGCTGCTGTGAACATGTTAGAGCTTATATTGTTTCCTGTATGCCTTTCAAAACCTTTCCATTTTTTTTCCTGAAGGTGAAGTTTTGATTTATGAGTTTAATATCAAGAGAAAGCAGTAATCCAGAACTAATTCTAAATTAGCTAAATAATAGTGCTCGACCTGTTTAACAATGGCCTGCACCCAGTGATGTGTGTGTGTGTGTTTAACTTTAAAATTAATATTTTGTTCATTTTTATAACATTAATAAAATTAATGGAAGGTTCAGACTACACAATATCAGTCCAGTTTTGGCACGATCCTTTTGACGTATGGTATTATGGTGATTTATAAACGACAATGGGTGTCGGGACGCAAGAATCGATCATTTCATCTCATAGTGGACAACAACCAGCTGCATCCGAAATCACATACTTCCATATAGCCAAGCCGATCTCACGGCAATTCGTACGTATTTTACGAGGTGGCTAATTCGCACAAATTCATTCGACCTCACTCGTACGATTTTTGCTAAATCGTACATATTTTACGAGTTGCCAAATTCGTATGAATTCGTACGATTGACCTCCCCTTGACCCCGCCCCTAAACCTACCCATCACTGGGGTTTAGACAAATCGTACAAATTCGCCCACTCATACGAATTCGTACACATTGGTCATGAGATAGCGTTGATATAGTAGTAGTGTTGCCACGGCCGTGCGGTAAAATACAACGGCTGTTTTCAAACGTATTGATTTACGTGTTGTGCGTAGCCTACGTTGTTATTGTCTTTGCGCGTGAGAGTTCATTAACATGCGGTGACAATGGCGGATGCACAAACTTCAAAATTATGCTTTTTCAAGAAATCATGGAAAGATTTATTTCCATTTCCAGCGCATATTTTATCACTGGACTTACACGAAACAATTCGGCACAATGGCATTATTAATTTAGTCTTATTATACCAGCGGAAACAACTTAAAATACTCCGTCATTTATGGTCATACAGATAAGAGTAAGACATCATTCGAAAGGGTCTAGTTCCAAGGCAGAATTGTGAGTTTATATCTCACAATTCGGAGAAACACGCCGGTTTATAAACGCAACGCAATTTCTATAAAGAAATCAATATGTTTTAAATCAGTAAAACTTCAGTACTGAATTTACCTGTAAATTGTAAGTGGGCTACTAACCTTTTGTTTTTACACTGTTTTAGTCTCACATAGTTTACTTTCTCAAAACAGGATTAGATTATTGTTTTATTCTTCTTGGATCTTGATAGACACACAACAGGGAATGAAATTAACGGAGGCTTGTGGCAAAAATGGTATAAATATTAACAAAAATGACCCCCAAGATAAAGTAATGGGGGAAAAAAATGCCCCAACAATGAGTTCTTGGTTTTTATATTTATAAATATATAGTTAAGCAATAAGCTATCACACAAGCAAGAGCAAAAAAAAAAAAAAAACAGATCCGGCCCACATCTGGTACATGTGGATTCCACACGGCCCAGATGTGAGCCGGATCTGGGCCGACACTATGTTGCTGTCGGGGGATATTGATATTATAGAAGAGTAAAATAAACAAGAAGTTAATATTAAGAAAGTAACTTACATTTTAGACACGTAAAATAAATGAAAATAGTTCCAAACAAAGCTACATCAGAGCCGTTGAGTGAGCAACATGTTTTGTTTCTAAAATAATCAATTCAATTGATTTGAATGAATGATTCAATGACTCACTCATTAAGACAGTGACTTGCCGCCACCTACTGGAGGTTTTCTGCTACACTTGCAAGTCTGTAAGGTAGGCACAGGTTTTTTTGTGAAAACCCGAAACATCTTCCCCTGCATTTATGAATTATAAAGTCAGAATTATTAGATATAAACTTGCAATTGTGAGTTATAAAGAGCGACTTGTAAGATATAAACGCAGTTTATATCTAAAATACATAAAGGCATTTCAGATGCATGAAATCCTGAATTGGCATTCATGATCATGTTAAAGCATGTTATCCAAGTTGACATCATTCTCTGGAATCCTTGGAAAATGTTGGGAAAACATGGTAGCCTGAGGTATCAAATAGCATGAAAATTGTGGTTGTCTTAGTCTAGACAGCAAACAAAAATCTTTCTGCACATACACAGTCCTAGATTATACAGTACATGAATCAATGAATAGACAGGCATGGGAACAAAAAGCACTGATAATACATTTCACTTGCATTGTCGAGGACACAATTCGAGTCTTTGATTCAAGAGATTTCACTGATTTGATTTCACTGAAACTTTACCAAGCATTTGACACACTTGAAATGCCTGTCTAATTAAATAAAAAAGGAAAATAAGTCATGAAATGCTTCAGTAACATCTACTGAACGCGGTACAGGTGAATTTATTCGATGTACCTCTACACATGAGATATTGCATAATATACACGGTAAGCTTGGATAAACACAATGCGGCTTTTACTCGCTAACAATGCTGCTCAAAATGTCATACTAGGCATCTTGAACATGTGCTAAGAAATTACAGAAGCTCTCCCAGAGATGTAAATGAAGAGCGCATTTGCCATTGCTTCAGCAGATAAGTCCTGCTCCACTGTGAGTGCAAGATAACACGACTACGTTTTTTTTACAATTTGCTGTTCGCCGCAACACGCATGGCTTTACAGCTATCTTCATGCATGCAGGGGCCCGCTATAAAGTCTGGCTATCTTCAGTTGAGCAGCGTCTAATGAGAACATTTAGCACCTTGGGAAAGAAACCCTAGTCTGCAGTTGCATTACCCTGAGCGCTATAAGATAAAAAAAAAAATCTAATTGGAACTATATGTCTCGAAAGTCGCTGGATTTTCTGAGCTATAGTTTCTCTGCTGAGTAGATTCAGAGCAATCGCATTACAAAGAGTGTTGGTTGCTTCTATAAACCGGTGGTATTTTAATATCATTGATGCACTTATATTATATTATATTTTGAATTAGGCTTCTTTTTTCATTCGAATTTTGCTCTATTGTTTATTGAAATTTTGTTGTGCGTCTGTCTTTAAAAAAAAAAACAAGCCTATATTGTTTTAGTTTTAGCACTAAGTACAGCATAAATATAAATTTTTAGGTGAACTGTCCATTTAAGCGATGATATAGAAGTCAGTGTGATCTCTATGATTGTTGCTAATTGTTTCGCATATTATTATTTTATTAATAGCCCAAAACCTGCATTTTATTCACTGTCTATTAATTAAATGTTCTGTCAACATTTGTGCTTAAAGCGAGACACCAGGTGAAAAGGGTAAAACAATTAAATAAAATCACCATACTTTACCAGTTGATTGATTACATTAATAATAGCAAAAAAAAAAACTAAATTATTTCAAGTTTTCAGAAATGTTATGTTTAAATATGTAAATTAGGCGTTATCTAATTAAATATGCACTAATTTGCATACATTTCTGGAACAAAAATCTGAACATTGGATGAAGTCAGGTTAGAAATTGTTGTTTTCATTTATATATATATATATATATGTATATTAGAGTCAAAGGTTTTTACTGAGGGGATTTTGGATATCTCTATTTATCACTCCACAAATCAGAAAATGCTGTCAACAGCCAAAAATAAATACATTTTTGCCATTTTCTTTAGAAATAAAATGTTGTATCAAATCAGGAAAATGATATATGAGCAATCCCCTCTGTAAAAACCTTCTTAATATAGATAAGTATGTAAGTGTTACTGAAGTGGATGTTTCTGGCTCAATGAAAAACTAATTTTGAGAAAACGTTCTTTAAAGATATATACTGCAGACGCAAATAGATAAAGTGCTCTAAAAGATACAGTTAAAAGTGTAATTTGGATGTTTTCTGTCCACTAGTCCAAAAAAAAAAAAACAGTTTATGAAAAGGCAAAAAGCCCAAAATCTCAAAATTGACAGATGCTTGAAAAAACACAGTTTTTGCCTTTAGTGTCTCGCCTTAAATGCTTATGTTTTAGATACTGTCAATATCAGCAACATGTCGGCCCAAATCCGGGCCACATCTGGTACATGTGGATTCCACACGTACCAGAAGTTTGCCGTATCTGGGCCGACACTGTGTTGCTGTCTGGGTACGTTAATAATACATTTCGGTGTGTATGCAAACGCACAAAAATGTGAGAGAACAAATGATTTATGGCTTTCCAAATCAACTAAACACAGTGATTGTACCTTACATTAAATATAATTACACAGAACATGCAGGCAGAAATCCAGTGTGTATTTGCAGTGGCTGTTTGTTGATCTGTGAAAATTGGTACAAGCCGCAATATAAACATTTTTATATGACTTTTATGTTGTCTTGGCAATGAGGCGGAGTTGCACATTAAGATGAGATGAATGGTATAGTTATTACAGAAACATTATGAAAAGCTTATTTTCTAATGGCTTATTTGCTTATTGAAATGAGACCCTTTACCTGAGGCCAAAAACATCTACGCCATCTGATAATGCAGCGCAAGTCAAAAGGAAGCAATAAATTACTGCAGCTTTTATCATTTGTGGATATAGTGGGTGAGAGTAATCAGTGGTGTGGAGTCTAATGCAGTAATATGTCATTATTCATGGAAAAAGAATTATATGAAGTGGATGTGGTGAGACTGGGTCACAGTTAATTGATATAATTTCATCCATGCCTCCTAAACCTTCATAATAATTACTGCTTTAGAGCTCCGAGCGTGATAGCTATTGCATAACGCTAAATGTTTTTGGTATGTTCAAAATATGTTTTTTTTTATTTACAATATGAGTAAATGGAGAGTTTATTTATTTATTTATTTATTTATTTATTTATTTTTATCGCTATTAGTGATAGCAACCATTTCACCCAAAAATGATCCCATAATTTACTCACCATCAAGCCATCCTAGGTGTATATGAGTTTCTTCTTTGAGCCAAACACAATCAGAGTTATATTAAATATATATATATATATATATATATATATATATATATATATATATATATATATATATATATCCTTGCTCTTCCAAGCTTTATAATGGGAGTGAATGGTACCATATATTTTGAAGCCCAAAAAGTGGCTTCAGAAGGCCTTTATTAACCCCCTGGAGTCGTTTGGATTACTTTTATGATGGATGGATGCGTTTTTTTGGGCTTTAAAATCCCAAAATGAAAGAGCCAGGATATTTTTTCATATAACTGTGTTTGGCTGAAAGAAGAAAGTCTTATACACCTAAGATGGCTTGAGGGTGAGCAAATTATGGGAACATTTTTGGATGAAATAACCCTTTAAGGCGGGACTTAGTTTTGTCCATCAGGAATAGATCATTAAAAGGAAAGTTGTTTCGGAGGCATAGATAGATAGATAGATAGATAGATAGATAGATAGACAGACAGACAGACAGACAGACAGACAGACAGACAGACAGACAGACAGACAGACAGACAGACAGACAGACAGACAGATAGATAGATAGATAGATAGATAGATAGATTGATAGATACTGATTAATGATAGATAGACAGACAGATAGACAGATAGATAGATAGACAGATAGATAGATAGATAGATAGATAGATTGATAGATACTGATTAATGATAGATAGACAGACAGATAGACAGATAGATAGATAGACAGATAGATAGATAGATAGATAGATAGATAGATTGATAGATACTGATTAATGATAGATAGATAGACAGACAGATAGACAGATAGATAGACAGACAGACAGACAGACAGACAGACAGACAGACAGACAGACAGACAGACAGACAGACAGACAGATAGATAGATAGATAGATAGATACTGATTAATGATAGACAGACAGACAGACAGACAGACAGACAGACAGACAGACAGATAGACAGATAGATAGATAGATAGATAGATAGATAGATAGATATACAGACAGACAGACAGACAGATAGATAGATATACAGACAGACAGACAGACAGATAGATAGATAGATAGATAGATAGATAGATAGATAGATAGATAGATAGATAGATAGATAGATAGATAGATAGATAGATAGATAGATAGATAGATAGATAGATAGATAGACAGACAGTTATGTATTGTTTTGCTCAAAGCCAAGCAATAGAACTAGTTACGAAATGCAAAATCTGGTGGGTCTGTGTGACACGTTTTGGCAAGCTTACAGTGGTTAAAGACTGAAGGAGCGGTTCAGGTAACACTTAAGTGCCGCAGACGCACTAAATCAGATGCCGTGCGAGCAGGGTATAATTACTGGATGCCAAAAGTCATTGTTTTGCTCCCAGAAATAATTGATTTTTATGCAATTGAACGTTTTTACGCATCAGAAGACTCGCAAGGTCCCCCTACCGCGGTCACTGGGCCTCGGACTTCCACCGGGCTGCGGCAAATGTAATTAATTGGATCTGATTAAAATTAATGAAGTAATTAAAGAACTGCTGGGGCCGGTTTCAGACTTCTGTGGGTAATGCGAGCGTCACCAGGGCAAGGCCACATGGACCTGTCGGTGAAGCGGCCCGATATAAGCCCATTCAGATGCTAGGCTATAGTTTTTTTGTGTCTGCGACTGCTTATCTTTTCTTCAAGGCTGTCACCCTCTAGTGTGACCCAAATAAGTCACGACTCGTACTCCATGGTAATCAGGTTAGGGTTATATGAGGGTGAGACAACAGCGGCATAACTTTGTAACTAAAACTAGCCTGTCATGCACATGTCCGGGGATACCCGTCATTGCTAAATCAAACCTGAATGGGAAATGGGAGAGAAAAGCACCATAAAAGTATCATACAAGTGCATTGTTGCAACTGTTATGTAAAATAAAATTAAAAATAAAATAAAAAAAGATCAAAGGGTTCTGCTTAAATTGGAAATATAACTGTGACTTTATAACAGTCTGGGCTTATTTACTTATTCATAAAGTTCACACTTGACTTCAAAAACTCATCATTCTGCTGTAATTTCAGATATATGTAAAAAAAAAAAAAAATATTGCTTTATCCTTGTTGCATTATTAGTCTAATGCATATTTTCCATTATTTAATATAATTTGTTATTCGTTTTGAAGTCATCATTTGTGCCTTTGCAAATAAAGTATTTGGTTAAAAAGAACACAATGATAAAATTATTTGGAAGGACAAGAATGTGAATAATTGATGAACCATCCCTTAAATGGTGGACTGCTTAATTATTTTCTATTAATATTGAATACATAATATTAATAATATAGCAAATCTAAATTTAGGGATGCACTGATATGAAAATGTTCGTAAGTGGTTGCACATAATTGATTTTAGCTACATTTCAAACAAATGCATTAAGTTGAACTTAATAAATTTTAGTTCAACTTAATGCATTTGTTTAAATGTAGCTAAAATCAATTGTGTGCAACCACTTACGATATATTTTTTTATTAAATTCAACGAATAATTTTTTTCAGTGTGGCAATTTGTAACTATTTTACGTTTTGATGAATTGGCGACTAATTCGTATGAATTAGTACAATCTCATTCGTAGGTTTTTGTACATTCTACTTACGCCCCAGTGGCGTTAGGGGAGTATCTTCATGCTCCTATCTTCATGGTTGGGTCAACAAACCTTCTTTGTAGTTGTGCGGTTATAGAAAATTAATCAACACCTCAGACTGTCTGTCAACCAATAAGAATCAAGCATTCAACAATGCCATAAAACTATAATATAATGCAGACCATATGAAAGAGTCAAACCAGGCTGAAAAAAGCAGAAGCAGGTCATCTGGGAACTGACAGCAGCTCCAGTTATCCTCTAGATGAAAGAGAAACGGCGGGCTGACGAGGCAGGCGTGCGGAAGCTTCTCCACACTCTTCTGAAATCACCAGGCCCAGGCCGCATTGAAAAAGGGCCCGTAAGGGTTCATTGGTATTCCGTTCGGTTAAAGCCGTGCTTCGGAAAAAAAAAATCAGGGGGCTTGGGTAATGCAGGCAAGACTGACACAACAAGATAATGATGACGGGATCTCAATTAATCTACGCAGTGCTGGACTGGAGATGAGCGAGCCCGGTCTTATGAGAGGGAGGAGCAAATCTTGTCAGGAAAGGAAGGAGCTGATGATGGAGGAAAATGGAAAGAGCTAAAAAGTTTGGTCACTGTATTACTGACGCTAAATGAGTACCAGGGGAGTGCGTGACTCCACGGTTGTGTAGAGAGTGATGGGAAGTCAAGAGCATGGTGATTAGAGTCTCTAATTAAATCTTTATATTTTCTCGCACAGTGACCTCAATATTAATATCACCTTTTGTTCTTCATTTATTAAGACAAAGTAACTGAGCTCAGACACTCAACAGCAGTGCATTTATTTAAAAACTTGCACCATAATACATGAGTTCCTTTAGTACTTTTACTACTTATTTATAGACATTAGTTTTATTCGATTTTTTTATTTTATTATTATTATTATTTTTACATTTGACTTGTTTTAATACATACACAGTGTTGGCCAAAAGTTACGTCTGTTGGGGATATTTGCATGATATTTGCTTTTAATGACACTTCAGGTTCTATTAAAAAAATCGAAATATAAGGAGGATATTATTTTGGGGAGAAGAATACACTAAACTTGGTTAAGGTATTAAAGCTGCCGTCGGCAAATTTTTTTTGATCATATTCAGTGAAATTGACACTATAATCCGACAGAACAACATAAATAAGATGGTTTTAGAAAAAAACCCGAGCTTCTAACTCCACCTGGAGCGTGTTATTTGTTTTGCAAAAATCCACCGCTCCCGGATCATCGGGTCCAATCAGCGCAGGGGGGTGTGAGATCTGACTGTCAATCACAGGTCGTGCACACGCCACAGATCCCCCCTCACTCGCGCACGTTAATATCACATGCACACGCCACGCCTGAAGTTCGCCTGGAGATTGCATGAAGCGTGATGGCGGAGAGAAAATCTACTAACAAGCTTCCAATTCCTCGGTTATTGCTATCTATGGATAGATTAGCCAGGGCAGCCTACCTCCGAGTCCATGGTGTTGATAGATGCTGAAGAGACGGATGCGTTCACAGAAAATCAGGTACACACGCACAGTGACGCACTGACGAGCACGACCTCGATGGGAGGGTGCTCGCTGGTAGTGGGGAGGGGCATGTGTACCCAATACCATTATGTTTCTCATGCTGTGTTTAGTTTGGTATTAAAACACTCCAGTCATCTCCTATAAACACACCGTACCTGACACCATCCAGTGCTGGCTTGTTAAATTTTGACTTGTCACACTGCAGAACACAGCTCCAATCTTCCATTCTCCAATCCTTATGTTCTCTTGCAAATGCCAGGTGTTTTTTGCTGTAGATAAAACTAATAAATGGTTTCTTCACAGGTACACAACTTCTCAATCCAGCCTTTTATAGCCGTTGGCTTACAGTTCAAGATGAAATTGGAGGTTGAAGGTCTCATCCAGATCTTTAGAAGCTGTTTTGAGGTGGTCCAACATTCAGGTGATTTGCACTGTCAAAATGTACACTAGTCTTCCTTGACCAGCCACAGCACTTTATATTCTGCATGGTAGTGGTGTCACTGTGCTTTTTAAATAACTCTGTGGACATTGTGACCATTCACATCCTGCACATGAGCAATATCCAACTGATTGACCAGATTTAGCCATTATAACAATATCCTCCTTGGTTGCAGTGGAGAGCTCCTTCCTTGATCCTTCTATCTGGCCATTTCCACTAAAACCCACTAAAACTTGAATCACTTTCAAAAATATTGCATTCCCCCAAGCATCTTTTGCATTCGCTCTCAAAACTTTTGCATTCCCTGATAAACTTTGCATTCACTCGCAATGTTTTTGCGTTCCCCAAGCAAATTTGAGTTTGCTCACAAAGCTTTTGTTTTCCCGAGAAACTTTTCGTTCGCTTGCTAAATTTTTCGTTCGCTTGCTAAACTTTTCCGTTCCCACCAAAGAAACTTTTCGTTTTCCCAAGAAACTATTAGTTTGTTCACAAAACTTTTGTTCGCTGGCAAATCTTTTCCGTTCTCACTGAGAAACTTTTCATTCGCTCGCAAATCTTTTCCGTTCTCCTTGAGAAACTTTTCGTTTGCTCGCAAAACTTTTCCGTTCTCCCTGAGAAACTTTTCGTTCACTGCCAAAACTTTTTCGTTCTCCTTGAGAAACTTTTCGTTCGCTGGCAAAACTTTTCCGTTTTGGACTTTTCGTTTGCTTCGTTTGCTCGCAAAACTTTTCCATTCTCCATGAGAAACTTTCCATTCGACCGCAAAACTTTCAAAACTTTCAAAACTTTACCGTTCTCACTGAGAAACTTTTCATTCGCACACAAAACTTTTACGTTTCCCAGATAAACTTGTTTGACATCTCACAATTCAGATTTATAATTTCCCAAAGGTTTTCAATGGATTTACCGTTAGGGGACTGAGGAGGCCAGTTAAAGACTTCAAAATGCTGAGCATGAACACTTTCTTTGCTCAAAACTTTGTTGCAGATCCTCCATACTTGGCTACATTGTGTTCAGCAGGATTCCCAAGAATTGGTCCGTTTTCAAAGTGCCAGCAACTTTGTAGATCCTTCCTACACCCAGTGGCGGTTCTACATTGAATTACACCCTGGGCGAGACCCCCTTCGAGGTTGACATGGATTGCCCCTTCATTCATGACATGGATACCGTAATCATACAGAGAAAACATAGTTGCATACCTTTATCTTTCGCTCGTTTCTAAATTGGGCACCTGATGGCTTTGACCTTTCTTGTCCATCTCTTATTTGGCACTCGACATCGACAATCAACAGATTTCCCTTGCCCGGTTCGCCCGTGCCAAAAACCGCTACTGCCTACACCTGCTGCAGACATGTGTATCCAATACCATTATGTTTCTCATGCCGTGTTTAGTTTGGTATTAAAACACTCCAGTCATCTCCTATAAACACACCGTACCTGACACCATCCAGTGCCAGCTTGTTAAGTTTTGACTTGTCGGACTCCAGAACACAACTCCAATCTTCCATACTCAAATCCTTATGTTCTTATGTGTTTTTTGCTGTAGATAAAATTAATAAATTGTTTCTCAATCCAGCCTCTTATAGCTATGGCTTATGGCTTACAGTTCCAGATGAAATTGGAAGTTGAAGGTCTTTATCCAGGTCTTTAGAAGCTGTTTTGAGGTGGTCCAACATTCAGGTGATTTGCACTGTCAAAATGCACACGAGTCGCTTGCAAAACTTTTCCGTTCTCCATGAGAAACTTTTCGTTCGCTCGCAAAACTTTCAAAACGTTTCCGTTCTCTCTGAGAAACGTTTCATTCGCACGCAAAACTTTTATGTTTCCTCATTTTACGTTCTCTCGCAAAACCTTCTGTTTGCTCACAAAACGTTTGTTTTTCAGAAAACTTTGCGTTCTCTTGCAAAACTTTTGCACTCCCCCGAGAAATTTTGGGAGGAATAACTATATTTCAATGCTTTTGAGTGAGTATGCAAAGATCCTCAGGGGAACGCAACACTTTTGGTTGCGTGACCGGCTGAGCTCCATGACTGTGGGCAGCCTGTTATGCGGTTTCATACTATGCCCACTTCAACAATGAAGCCATCCTGGCTGCTCACCCACCAGTAGCCATTCACTGTATTTCTTCCCCTCCACCTCCCCTGCCATGCTTAGCTGCTTCTTGCTTGAGGGTGTCACCGTATTTCAGCCTCCTGCCCCATTCCAAAGCCGCGCTCCCAGAGAGAAATCCGTTTCTCAGCTGCGCGCAGATAATGGAACATCACTCTTCTGCCCTGGTCTGGCAACACGCGATTGCCCCTGCCTTGCAAGAGTCGTTAAAAAAGTGCTGAGCAGAAAAATGCTCTTTCTTGAAAAAATAAATAAAAAATTGGGATAAGAGAGCAATGGGGTAGTGTGGCAAAAAAAATAAATAAAAAAAAATAGGTGAGGCTTGGAGTGCTGAGTTATTGTGACGATTAAACAATATCGGTATAGAGGACATATTTACACACGCTAGCCAAATGATTTTCATGCATTTAAAAATGTGTGTGTGTATATATATATATATATATATATATATATATATATATATATATATATATATATATATATATATATATATATATATGAGTTCAGATGCAAAAGCCTCTAAGTGCCATCTACAATTTTCTTCTACAATGATAATTTTGATCAAGCTTGTATATTTAAGTTCAGTCATTTCACTTAAATGACAATTAATAGGTAATTTTCATTGCCATTTAAGTGAAATTACTGAACTTAAATATACAAGCTTGATAAAAATGATCATTGTAGAAGAAAATTTTAGATGGCACTTAGATGCTTTTGCATCTGAACTCTTTATATATATACAAAAAGTCTTTTTCCACAAATTTTGTATGTAAATTGTATAATATCCAAGGTACACATTTCTATTAATTGGGCAGTTAAAGATAAGTTTTGGAATATTTTTCCTCTCCCCAAATTTGTTACTACCGAAACACAATAATAAATAATTTAATAAGAAGGCTTATATTGACCTATTAATATTTTGTTTACTTCTACCTTGTAAATATATGTTTTGCTATTTAAAAAAATAGTTTTCACAGGTAAATCAATAACAATTACAATTTTAACAATATTTTAAGTGTAATTCATAAGATTTCTTGTATTTTGAACCCATCTTTCTTTGTAAAAGGCATTAAGTTAATCATACGGATTTCAAAGTAAAGGATTCATTAGTTTGAATATACATTGAAACAAACACTATAATAAGATCTTAGTTGATAATTCATTATACTTTATTTTAGACAAAACATCCATGTTGCGGTCTTGACGGCACATTTTCTGTAGTGACAGTAATGTTTTGGTAGCGACCACATCACATTACAGAATTCTAACTCGCATACTGAAACATTACTAAAACATAACTGTACAAAATATTTGTTTATTTCCCCCAAATAAATGATTTTGTGTTCCCTTTTGTCACTACCAAAACAATGATGCCATGTTTTGGTCATGACTGTTTCGGTAGTGACAATTTATGATACTTTTGAGCCTAGTTCAAAGATGATAACCAGCACATGGTTACCTAGCACAGTTCTGAACAGCTGTACACACATAAACACTACATTTTATGGAATTACACCCAAAAATGTTTGCTTAATTGCAGAAAAAAAGTGTTTGGTAGTGACGTCCCTTAAAATTACACACAGATTTTCAGACTTTTGAACACATTTCCCTCAAAATGATGGTTCCTATCTATAATGAGAGAGAGGCACACAAGAATATTTCCTGATCAAAAATGTAGGGGTGTGATTAAAATCAGTCTCAGCCAATGGACTAAAACACACACTGTAAGCGACATGAAAATTTCATGATTTAAAAATAAAATATAAAATAAATGTTTGTTTTTTTTTCTTTACTTTTTAAAAGATATGAAAAAGATATTTTTAAAAACAACAATGGAAAAATGTAAAAAAAAATATATATTTCAATATCATTTTCACAAATTGAAATTTAGGGGTTAGGGTTCGGGACAGCCACCTCCCAAGTGAAAGTACCCAATAAATGATGATTTTATATATATTAAGCTTACTTATATTTTAAATATTTTTGTGGGATTCAATAGATAATAGAAGGATCTTAGTAAAATCTAAAATTTGAATACTTAAATGCTTTTTAAATGTGTTTTTTGATTGTCGGACAGCAGTTTGCACCAATTCTGTAGAATGGCCCGTTATATATATATATATATATGTCTCTGCACTGTGCCCTTTTAGAGAGGTAATATCATGTGCCAATGTCTCTTGGCATCTTGGCACACCAACCAGAAATAAGTCACAGTTTGCAGTTTATATTTTCTCTTCCCCAATACCCCACTGCTGTGTCACAAGTTGTCCATTTTACTGTCCTCTCTGTTTATGTTTTTTGTCAGCCTGCTAAAAGTGTTTTAGAGTAGTGCCACCCTCCTAGCCCAGAGAGGAAAGGTGGCTACCTCTGACACCGCCAATGCCAGTACACAGAAATCACTTTATAGATCTGATGTTCCCGCTTTATTTGTTTCATTGAGAGCAAACAAGGTGACTTGTCTGACGCAATGGAAGAAGGGCATATCTGCAGGGATGTTTGGAGAGAGACGCCCTGTTGTGCATATTAATTGCATTCCACCCAGACCTCCACCTGTGTGGGTGGATGCGCATCAGCAGGATCACTTCCTGTTGACGCGGGACACATATGTGACCAGTGACACATGGTTCCTCCCCGTCCCCATGAGGGTAGATAACTTTTATTTGGTGTTTTTTTTTTTTTTTTTTTTTTTACTTGACTTTCTTCTTGCATGACTTTGTGGTTTGTACTAGTGGTTGACCAAGCAGGGTATCTTTTTAATAATAAATATAAATAGTAATATAATTATGTAGTATTTTTTTCTAAGTGGGTTGAGTAAATGTGTGTATATGTAATATTTTAATACATATTAATAAATAATAATGCATTAATAAAAATGTGTGTGTGTGTGTGTGTGTGTCTGTTATATATCTGTCATTCTATCTATCTATCTATCTATATATCTATCTATATATATCTATCATTTTATCTATCTATCAATCTATCTATCTATCTATCTATCTGTCTGTCATTTTATCTATCTATCTATGTCATTCTATCTATCTATCTATGTCATTCTATCTATCTATCTATCTATCTATGTCATTGTATCTATCTATCTATCTATCTATCTATCTATCTATCTGTCATTTTATCTATCTGTCATTTTATCTATCTATGTCATTGTATCTATCTATCTATCTATCTATCTATCTATCTATCTATCTATCTATCTATGTCATTGTATCTATCTATCTATCTATCTATCTATCTATCTATCTATCTATCTATCTATCATTTTATCTATCTATCTATCTATCTATCTATCTATCTATCTATCTATCTGTCATTTTATCTATCTATCTATGTCATTCTATCTATCTATCTATCTATCTATCTGTCATTTTATCTATCTATGTCATTGTATCTATCTATCTATCTATCTATCTATCTATCTATCTATCTATCTATCTATCTATCTATCTATCTGTCATTTTATCTATCTATGTCATTGTATCTATCTATCTATCTATCTATCTTTTTATCTATCTATCTATCTATCTATCTATCTATCTATCTATCTATCTATCTATCTATCTATCTATCTGTCATTTTATCTATCTATGTCATTGTATCTATCTATCTATCTATCTATCTTTTTATCTATCTATCTATCTATCTATCTATCTATCTATCTATCTATCTATCTATCTGTCATTTTATCTATCTATGTCATTGTATCTATCTATCTATCTATCTATCTATCTATCTATCTATCTATCTATCTATCTATCTATCTATGTCATTGTATCTATCTATCTATCTATCTATCTATCTATCTATCTATCATTTTATCTATCTATCTATCTATCTATCTATCTATCTATCTATCTATCTATCTATCTATCTATCTATCATTAAAAGACAATTTGCTCTCTATTGACTACACTTTATTATATGCTACTGTGCAAAGAAATCAGTGCCTTAAATATACCTTGAGCTCCACCATCCTGCATTCTGCAACCAAGCAAAAATATAATAAAATCCTAAAAATATGAGTAAGCAAACACGCATCCAAATGCAATCAATACACCAGTTCTCCCCATCCAGTCAAGGACAATCCCTCCTTGACACTCTCCTTCCTCAGGCAACCTGGGACCAAATCACGGCTGTGGAAACATCGTCGTGCCATGCTTTGATAGATAAACAGTCCAGCCAGAGAAAGAGTGCTGCGTCCTCGCTCACACTGGTCTCTGGTGGGCTTTTCTCCAGAATTTCCTCTACTGGCTCAGAGCTCAGAGCCAGCAATTTGGCTGCCACAGGCAAGATCAGGGCCGGTGTCATAGATGAATCCAGTCAAACCCCATACATGTAGCCCAGCGCAGGGGGGGCTCTGCGATCAGCTTCCCTTGAGGGATAGTAAGCATCTTCCTTCAAGACACAAGTTCAAAGGCAGAGGTTGCAGTTTCTAGAGCTTTGGAAAAACACTCCGGTTTTCTCAGTGGCGGGGTGAAACTGACACGCTTTGGCCCTCTCATGGGCCACCAATTTGGCACTCGCTTTGAGTGCTTTTCTCCTTTTGGCTGGAAATCGCCACTGAAAAACAGACTTGGGAGAGTTCCAGACATCTGAAGAGCTTAGAGAAGCTTACCTGTTTTCTTTTTCTCCTGTATGTGAGTTAATGAGCAGAGTGCATGTGACTCATAGGTGAAATAGAGGACTATCATGCACGTTGGGAGGAAAATATCTGCATAAAACTGAAAACATTTTATTTTCAATTATTTCATTTATGTACTAATTTATTTTTATTTATTTACTGGCACACTCAAGAGAAAGTGACAGGAAATTAGAGGGGGAACTGGATCAGGAAATGGCGCACGTTAGAGTCAAACCCATGTATGCTGCATCACAGCTCATGGCACATTATGGCACGTTTGGCTCAAGGTCATGGTGCAAAGGACCCTAGGCTGAAATTACTCTGAACGATCCCTTTAAATGTTCATGAAATGAGCTATAGGGAACTTGCTTTCAAAAATTGAGACAAATTTTAACCAGCTTAGGGTACATTTAAATGACAACGATGTACTAAAAATGGAAACGTTTTTCCTTCGTGTTTTTCGCGAACAGGCGACAACGTTGTCAAAACGATCCTCGTTCACACAGATCCACAAACATGACTAAAAACCCTGTATTATTCATGCCAGGCCAGTAGTTGGCAATGTCACTTTGTAAAGAAACACTACGCGCCTTTAGACTGAACTCGTAATGCGCATGATGTCACCGTTTACACAAATTCGCGTTTTTGTAGTTTACACGAAGATGATAACAGTAGCGTTTTCAAAAGTTTGTGTTTTCAGGCTCCCAAAATGCCGTTGTCATGTAAATGAATGACCAAAACAAATAAAAAGTTTAAACACACACAGTGAAAAATTTGCGCTGAAATGACGTGGACAGTTATTTTTGCAGCTGACCTTATTGCATATGCATTTGTAGGAGTTTCCCTTTCAGATGCAAAATTTATGGGAGGAGAGTATTTAAATTAATCAATCTTTGCACTAGTCTATTTACTGGTATTTGCGCCATTATTTAAAGCCCCAATAAAACCATATCTTAAATCAGACGCTAATTAGTGCTGCTCTTGGTAGATTGCGTTGGTCATTATGGAAATGATCCAGCTGTGTCTGTAGTTTTCATTTGTGCGTCGTCAGTAGATCACGCGCAGAACTTTCAACTCTCATCAGCGCTTTTATGGGACTGCGCTCTCATGCTAATTTTCCCTCTTTAGTAAATCTTGCCCTTAAAGTGTCAAAGTTAGTGCATTAACCCCTAGGCCAGTGCTTCTCAAACCTGTTCTAGGGACCCTTCAACACTGCATATTTTGTATGTCTCCCTCATCTCTAACACACCTAATTCATCGACTTCGAGACCTGAAATGGGTATGTCTAGTAAGGGAGACATTCAAACTGCAGTGGTGGCGGGTCCCCGGGACAGGTTTGAGAAGCACTGCGCTAGGCCACGGCTCAGACAACAATTTGGCCTTTTACCATACACGTATTAAATTACCAGGAATTGAGCTGAGCAACACATTTTGGAATAGGTGCGAGACAAATTCAAACCAGCTTGACCCATACAAGTGCCATGGCTCAATGACTCATTGTTTTAAGGTGTGCTACTTTGTGTTTTGTACAGACTGGCAAAGTCCTAACTTTAACCAAACACAAATCAGCAGGGTACCTTGCATAAAGCATTGGTTTAAGCCGAAAGAATACTTTTGCTCTGCCTCGCGGACAGTCCACATGCACACCTTGTGCACCAGAGCATATGTGAGTGATTTGAGTGCTTAAAAACAAAAGGTCCACTAGGTAGTGCGCACAAACCGAATGCGTCCATCTGCGTTCACGGTCAATGGAGTGTACCTTCAATAGTCTGCGTGCTCAACTGTGCGCTAGACAGAGCGGAATGTGGAAATGAAGTATACCCGGGCCTTTAGTGAGCACTAAATGGTAGGCCACAGCTGTGGCATCTAGTAATCTGTATTCATTTATCAGACATGCCGTATTTACCTATTGCAAAATATGAAATCCTTGCTTTCGAAAACCTTAAGATTGTAGCAGCCACCATGTTTGCTGACTGGTCTGCAAGATTGGACATATCTGTCTTTCCCCTATATCAGTCAAAAATGCATAAACCGAGTCTGTAGGTATGCGGTTTCAGCAGTGCACCAACTATAAAAACACACTCCCTCATGCCCTATTTCAGCCCTACCTAGAACATTCTTCTCCTGTTCTTCCTCTGGGTCACCAGTTCATCCAGCCAGGGGAGGATTATAATCCTCCACAACATATTTCCCACTGAGGCATTTTCTGAGCTCACTTGTCTGTGAATAGCTGTGAGATTACTGGACCTATTAAAAGAGTTTTAAAGCTCATTAACTTTGTGGTCACATTTCCGTTTTAGTGTGCTTCAAAACACCAGCCGCAACATGATAGATGCTTCGCCGCTTTATCTCTCAGGTCCACATAGATGAGGTGAAACCAGCGGCACGTGATACGTGTTATTATTAAACAAACTCAGGGCCCCAGCACCAAACTCTTGACATATAGAGGGTGGCAGCTTTATGTTCAGAATGGGTTGTAGAGTTTTGTTTTTGTGAGGGACCCAGACAAGTAGGCTAAGGTGTAATGTGAGTTTGTACACAGAAGAAATTGTAATGTTCAGCCATCAAAAAAGATTTGACGGAAATCTCACAATTTCGTAGTAGTAAAACCAGAGCTAATGTGGATAGCATGGCCGAGATCATTTGGTCTTGGTGTCTTGACAAATCTGAACACAGATCTCGTCTGAAACTCTAGAGGAGACACAAAATGTGAGATGGTGTGTTTTGGTCAGAAGACAAACTTGAGATGCAGGGCCAAAAACAGATTATATGTAAGCATGCTATCCTGGGCACTAATGCTCATATTTCACTTCCACGTTCTTGCATTACTGTAGTAGTTAGACGCTTCAGTACACACACTGTTGGTGATAGAGTTGGCTTTAGATTTTGCCATTGTCTTTGCCATTAGGCTTAACCAGATGTATTGTTAGTCAGGTAGCTCACTATAAACATCAATATGTTAGCAAACTAGTTCAAAGTTTTAAATTGCTATTCTGCCATGATAATGTTTGACCTGAAAGTTAACGAGCATTACATTTCCTTCTTGACACATTTGAGAAAGCAGCAACACGAAATATACTTTAATTTTTTCAGTGTATGTCCTTGGCAAGCATATGTGTTGGCAGAGTATTTTTTTGGACTCAAAGGGATGGTTCAACATTTATTTGCCCACCCTCATGTCATTCCAAACTTATATTCCTTTCTTCTGCAGAACACAAAAGTAGATAACCAGCTAATCAAGGTCTTCAGGAAACTTGTTTTGTTTGTTTTGGACCTCATTGACTTTCATTTTATGGGCAAAACCCTTTTAAATGTTCTTCAGAATATCTTATTTTGTGTTCTGCAGAAAAAGGAAAGCCATACAGGTTTGGAACGGCATGAGGGACGACAGAATTTGGGGTTGATTTTGGCGATACAATTGAGATATCAGAAATAATTTTAATGAGATTATTGTGATCTTAGTATTTTTGAACAACATCGCAAACTTGCATTAAAGATTGGCTAAAAGACAGGCCAAGGATGTCTGTTTGAGTCACCATTTTGAAGGCTTCCATTAAAATCTTGGCCTGATGCTTCAGAGACGTGTTTCTATGGCTGGCTTTTGTTCTGCTAAATTGAAAATGAAAAATTCCAAATTTCTTCCAGAAACTCATCACTGGCAAGCAAACCTTGTCAAATCGTCCAATAATCCACCGGGCGTCGTGCTGCAAGATTAAGTAGAATTATAAAGGTAGGTTCTCCACAGAGATAATTGCGTTACTTCGAGACATGCCTGGAGGGCAGCATTAGTTTGTCATAGGTTTGTGTCGCAGCTATGGCGTCAATCAGTGGCGCTCCGATAGGAGTTCTAGCTTTAAAGAGATACGTTTCCTTGTGAAGGAAAACATGAGACCGGACCACCACACCCCTTAATGTAGTCAAGTCGTCCCCCTGTGGTGTGCTTGTCAGACGGTGGAAAATGACACCAGGTGCCATTCATCCATAACACCCTCTTCTCTCTGTGTGGTCTTGTGTCATAGATCCCCCCCCCCCCCCCCCCCCCCCCCCCCTTTACCATTCCCGTATCTGACAGGTCTCAAATCAGTCTTTTTAAACTCTTGCCAAATCTTCTTCACCACATTGTGACGTCAAATCTGATCTAGGATTACTTTTTGGGATTCGGTTGCCCACAAAGACCAATACACAGACCGCCGGTGTCTCTTCGGCGTAGCAGGCGCTGGCTAATTTTATTCGGCCCTACGTATTTGGACAAGGCGTCCGGCACTTGCAGCTGTCTCCTGGCTCGAATTACAGGTGCTTAAACTGTGGCATAAAAATAAATGGAGGTGAGAATATTGCAGTGAGAGATGGAGAGGGGGTGTCTGGCAAGAGAAAAAAGATGGTAGGAGGGAGAACAAGCAAAGAGACAACTACAAAGAGACCGACTATACCCACCACAGTGATTTGGATCAACATTAGACGGTGCATAAGAGCCAACAGCTCTCGAATCACCTGGCTGGCGGTGTTACAGATAACAAAAATCACGATTTGTTATCAATAACAGTTCCAGTGGTATTCCCAGCACTGAGAACGGATATCTGAAGCTTTGTAAATGCTACAAATTAACAAATATGCACATTTTCTGTAGTCTTTTTGTGTAAGTTCAGCAAAAAGGAATTTAAAGGAATAGTTCATTCAAAGATAAAAACTGCCAACTATGTTCATGCTGCTCCAAACATGTTTACTTGAAAACGTAATGACATTTTGAAGTATTTTAAGCCTACCATGAACGTCAAGGACAAATAGGAAAAACAGCGCTATTAATGAATAGTCCATATGATTCCGTGCTATATAAGTCATACTATTTAATTTTTTATCCATGAAAATCTTCTCTTTTACTTCAGCAAAGAAATCTCATTCAGATTGAAATTAGCATACTGCATTTTTAAAACTTACATAAAAACCCCCCAAAAAATGTTGGCGCCAGTGACTAAATTCTCAAAATGTGCAATTGAGATCCAGAAGAACTCTTATCAGTGTACAATTTGGAGATCTGAAAGATCCATTTGTTTGTCAAAGAAAGATACCGTATGATTTAAGTAGACTATTGAAAGCCATATTGACTGCTTTAAGCATTTTTGGACCTTGACAGCTGTAGTCACTTTGAATTTTCACTGTGTGAGTTGAAAACATACCATGAACACTTTAAAATGGGTTTGGATGGGTGAGTGGCCTAAACGATGACAGACTTCTTTATAATGAGAGCACTATCCCTTTAAGATGATTGATATTTTAAAACATTGAGGTTGACTATTTTCCTCAGCCTTGTTAAGTATTCTGGGATTAAATATGGATTAGGCCGTTTATTACCCATACCTGAATTTACTGAGTCAGTCCGTCGCCCAGCTAATGGCAGGTGAGAAATTACTCTTGTGTATCGAGCCTTAGCCTAGCAAAATTAAAACAGACACACACGTCCACACATAAACATCACATACTTGACAACGTGTACTCTTTATGCTGTCATGTCATTCACGAAAGGAACCTTTCGTCTTCCTTTTCCAAAAAGTTTTACCTTTTCCATGTTTTAAAGATACACTGTAACTTTTAGCCCTCTAGTTGCTTCAGCTCTGCGTGACTGTGTGGATGAATCCCGCTGCTCATAAAACATTAATTACAAGGCTTAAGAGATAGAACCTGTTTAGATTGAAAGGATCTCAAGCTGAAGGCGTTACTGTAGCTTTATCCATTAATAGGCACGGTACTAACTTAAAAATAAATTCCAGCATAGCGCTACAACAACCATAATGAAATGACCCTTCACGATAGATAATGTTTTACAATTAACTCTGTTAGAGAGCTACATATGGCAATTTTTCTGTTCAATAAAATACCTTACTGACCTATTGAGTAATAAAAATGTATCGCGCCAGATGCTCAATTCGCCTCATTCGCGCCGCAGGACCTCCAGACGCACGTAAACGCGTCTTTACATTGACTAAACATGAAAATCACTTGTGCCAGACGCTCTATTCGCATTTGGTGTGAACGCCACTCACCCACTCTCTCACTCACACAAGGTCATGTCGTGATTTGTTTTATGTAAAGTGGACAACGGTTCTACTTTTTATTATTTTTTTTTATTAAAGACAAACCATCAATTTTTGGAAAAAATGTATGGATTTATAGCGTTTTGAAAAAAAATGGATGGATTTATAGCGTTTTGAAAAGAAAAAAAAATACTTTGAATTTATCATCAACAATATTGTTGTTTGATTTAATAATCATTGTTCAACATGTTCAGACTGAGCCCAAAAAAATAATAATTTTAACAGGATAAATTGAATATTCACAAAATGTGTGGGTCTAGGTAAAAAAAATTATTTTCCTGAAAACTATTTAAATGGATTTATAGCGTTTTGGAAAAGACCTCCTCAATTGATGATGTATAGACATCTTATTAAAATTTGGCATTTTTGAACAAAATAAAGTTACATAGTATACCTTTAAACATGTACCCTGGTAATACCATCTTTTTGGATGCTAGTGCTAGTGGTGTATAAATTATGAACTTTATTGTTCATACTTGTGTTACTGTAACGTTATGGTTTAGATAGCTAGTTATTAGCATGGCAACTAGCATAGCTTTCTGAGCTAGATTGTTTTCCAACTGTTAAGAGAAAACTGATGTAGAAGAAGACAGTTTGTGCAAATTTTTACTATAGTGCCTCTTGTGGCACTGCTGAGAATGCAACTTACTTGTGCTGCATTCTACAGGGCTGTTTACACGACACCATTTTCAACCAAAAAATGTAAAACTTTTTCCGCGTTTTGACCGTGCATTTACACGACAGCGGCGTTTTGGGTGCCTGAAAATGCAAGCTTTTGACAATGGGTTTCAAAGTGCAAGTTTTTGAAAACGGTCTCCGTGTAAACAACAAAAACGCAGATCTCTGAAGACGATGACGTCATGCACATGCGTATTACGTGTTCAGTCTATGGTGTTTCATCGCCATCTAATGGCCTGGAGCAGAATACAGGGTTTTAGTCGTTTTCGTGGATCCGTGTGAATGGGGATCGTTTTGATCGTGTCGTCTTGTAGGCGAAAAAACGTATCCGCTTTAAGAATATCGTTGTTGTCTAAACGTACCCTAAATTGCATAGTGTTGTAACCATTATGTTCAGTTTAATTCAATTCAAGGACTTTTGGTTTGTATTTCTTCAGTTCAAGCCTTTCTTTGTTTGATTTCCCGCCTCTCTTTAGTTACTATGGCTAAAGCCTGTTCTCCTGTTTTTGAGTATACTTGCTATTGATAACTTTATTCATCTTTCTTCATCTGTCTGTTTGCAAACACCCTGTGACAAGTGTGTATATCGGGCTTAATACTTCCAGTAAATGCCTGCTAAGTCTCCTTTGGAACATCACAAGAGCATATCAAAGTTATTTTTATCTTTTGAATCATGACAAAGGCATTACTGTGTCAGCACATTGTCCTAAACTTATGCTCAGTACATATAATGTCTGATTTGTCATGACAGACATGTTAAACCTTCCACACTGTCTAATTTTAAACATCAGAGTGAAAATCTGTCAGCAACAGTCCTTTTTTATTTGACCTTGGGAAGTACACAGAAAAACAACAGAAAAGCGTAAATCTAAAAATTTCATCCATGAGACTTTTTTTAAAAGGCACTTTTGCAGTAGTTTGTACACTATAAAAAATGTATGACAAATAAGTTATGCCATCTTGTTTTTAAATTTATTTAACTCATTAAAATATGTTAGGCAATTAAAAGTTATAAAAGATTCAACCTATTTAAAAAAAAAAAAAAAAAAAAAAAAAAAATTACATTCAGTTGAATGTAATTTAAGTTGAATGGACATAAACATCCAAGTTGATTGTACTTAAAAAATGCAAGGCAGCAACTTGTTTTTTTATTTATTTTACGGTGTATTATTTGTCCACTGACAATGTACAAAATGTTTTTTACATGGATCACCAACTCTATATCATGGAAAAACGAGGTGATGATTTGATATAAATATGAATCGTACAAAAACTAATGATTTTTAGAAAAAAAAATATCTGAAGGACCACCCAACCCCACTATTAAACATACCCGTCACTGGGGTTTAAACAGATTGTGTGCAAACGTACGTATGAGATCATACACATTCATACGAATTAGCCAAAATGTAAAATAGTAACAAATTGCCATGAGATTTTGTTGGAATGACACAAGATTTTCACACTATAAATATCGAAATAGCTTATATTTATTTCACTATTTTAGATTAACTTAGTTAGAAACCTGTACTAATTATTATTATAATGATAACATGTTTCCCTGACCCATATTCTTATTAAAATTCAATGGGCTCCTCTTCATAGTTGAAGAAACACAGAGAACAATATGTATGGGTTTTCTCGTTCTCAGTCAAGTCTAAATCTTCCTCATCTCATCTTGCGTGAGTAGCAGTGTCTGGATGTTTCCGCGCCCAGAATAGAAGCAATCTCAAATATCAAGCGGGCCATAGTTCTGTAAGCAGCCCATGATGCTCCACTAACCTCAGAGGAGGAGATGAACTCCTGCAAGAGAGGAAAGCAGCTGTAGACTCAGCACTTAGTGTTGGATATTCGTCATGATCGCTTTGTTAAGACATTAGGTCTCAGGGGGGAAAGCAGTACCAGGCAGTTACTGGCCGTGTACAGTACCGCCAGTATGACCTTACCCTGCAAATACAAGCTTTTTGTAGAAGCATAACCGCGAGATTGTAGCCTGAGAATGACTGTCAATATTAGACAACTAGCAGTTTCAGTGAATGATTTGACATTTAATGCACTAAAGAAGAAATCCTAAAATGCCATCTCAATGTAAAATTATGCTTGCACCACAGAACCTTTGATAGGTTGTTAAGGGCTTATGTATGTTTCATGACAGGCTACAAGGAATTTACAGTTTTATGAAGGAGAACAGTTATTATTTTATGCATTTATAGCACTGAAATCCAGACAGACATGAAATTTTATGTTTGACTTAAGAGGCTGTTTGAATGCTGAGAGGAAAAGGGTGTTATTTTCTACTTACTTGGGTAAAACAGGTGCTAAATGGTTGTTTTACCACACTTTTTGTGCACAGCAGCCTGGAATTTTTTATTTTGATTGGTTCATCCAACACGATCTCACAAGAAATTCAAGTATTTTATAAGTTGGAAGTTTCATATGAATTTTTATGATTTGATTTGTTCGAAAATGTGTTTTAAAAAAAAGAAAAGAAAAGTGTGTTGCTTAATCGCACCATTTTTGTATAATGAAACTTTTGCCACTAAGGGCCCTATCTTACACCCAAGCAAGTGTTTTTTGCTAGTTTCAGTCCGACGCAGTTATCATTTTCACGTCCTGCGCCACATTGTTTAAATAGCAAATGCATTTGCGCCCATTTGTGCGCCTATGGGCGTGCTGGTCTGAAAACGAGGTGTGTTCTGGCACATTGTTGGCACGTTGCTAGTTTGAGGCAACAAAAAATAACTGTGCAATTGACCAACTGAAACCTGGTCTATAGTCAATGGCGCGATATTTTTTTTTGTTATTTAAAGAGCGCGTTAGGAATGTGGGTCCACAACGCGTATGCACTCTGCTAATTAAACACAAAGGGACGCGCAGCAGCACACAAACATGCCAAATATTGAAAATAAAAGGATTACAATGTAAAATATTATTATTGCGTACATAAAGATATGGTGGAATCCGGCTTGTCCCATAGATGGTCTGCTTGCGCACTTTGACCTCGCGCACGAGCAGATCCGTTTGCGCTCTGGAGACGCGTTCGGTCTTTCCACTATCAAATTCCATCATGTAAATAGCGAATCCGCCATGGCGCGAGCGCAACTGGCATTTAAAGGGAATGGGAGATGAGACTCTGATTGGTTTAACACACGGAAATCCCAAAACACACCCATTCACTACTGGTATACCCATTACTCATTAAGAGAATACGGACAACCCTTTTAGACCATGCGCCTGGCGCTCCGACCATTTTTTTTTATCGTTAAACTAGCAAAAGTGGATTCGGAAGTGAACTTGCGACCTGCGCTTTAGACCATGCGCTTAGATCGTTCAAATAGGGCCCTAAAACTGTAATTGACTGTTGAACTTTGCTGTTCATTTTCCTACAATGACCAGGTGACTGTAATTAAGCCTTACTTTTCGAATGAACATTGTTTTAGCGGATAAATAAACCAAACTTGGAACACTAAAGTGGGCTAGAAAGTAAAGAAAAAGTAAAAAAAAAAAAAAAAAAAAAAAACCTCTTTGCTTTGTATTCACACTGCATTGAAACCGGACTCACACCAAATTTAAAACAAATACAAATCTCCCCACACTTTTGATTTGAATTGATTATTTTAACCAAATATATATATATTTTAGAGCTAAGATTTATATTAATTTATCCTGACTTTTCCAGACCTGGAAATCACATATTTAAAAATGTCCTGACGTTCCAAGTTTTTCCTGTACAATCCAAAACTCTCAGACCCCTGGAATGTGAATAATTCCAAACCCAGGCTCTCCATTTAAACTGCGTTTATGAGTCATTTATTTGCAACCTTATGATACACAGACGCAAATGTGACGTACATCCACCTCATTTTATTCATATTTTCACGACTATAAGGGCATGTTTTGACGAGCAGACTTTGCACATAAACTAAACATGAGGGAAGTGCTGTGCCTTGTCTGATAAGGATTGTTTTATCCAATCAGAAGCATTTGGCTGCAATCATGGCTTGCATAGGGATTACCCACAATCCCAAGGGTTGGCATGTAATGTATGTAAGACAGCATTGCCTTAAAGGTTAAATTAAACATTTAGAGAAGCATGAAGGATTTGTTTTGAAGTATTTTAGGCAAGAGAATTGAGTTATTCCTTCACTACTGTTTGAGATGAATGTGTGCAGTCTGTGACATGTAAATGTGTTTTGAGGCTGTCACAGTGCACTATGTAGTAAAATACTGTCTGATGAACGGTTTGCTGAATATCTGTCAGAAAATGGAGATAAGGTGTGAGGCAGCAAGGATATTTTATATTAAAAAAATAAACTAGAAATGAAAACAGGATTTCATGAGATTAGGATTGGTGGGATTTGAGCGTTTTGTTTTAATACAGCAAGGGAAGCTTCACTATTACTGTTACTCATACTTAATGCTCATGGTTTGTGTGAAGAACATGGTGACACCTTAAATCATGAGGCTTACTGAGGCGAGGACTGGTGTTTGTTTTCTATGTAATCAGACTTAAGATTTTAAGACTGAAAAATACTGAACTGCATAATACAGAAATGCATAACAGCTCATTAAAAATCACTCAAAGCACCATAGCAACTGCATAGTAACATGCTAGAAACAACTCAGAACACCTTAGAAACCACGTAGCAGAGTGCTAGCAACTCTCATAACACCCTAGAAACTATTTACCAACTTGTTGCAAACTACTTAGAATACCTTAGCAACTGCATTGCAACCACATATACACCCAACCAATACATAGAAGTATGTAAAAAACCTCTTTAGAAACCACATAGCAACACCCTACCAACCACCCACAACACCCTAGAACTCACATAGCAACTCATTAAATATCACTCAGAACACTTAGAGCAACGTGCAAGCAACCACATAGCAAACACACTAGCAACCCCCTAGAACAGCCTAGCAACCAAATGACAACTCGTTGCAAATTAGTTAGAACACCTTAGCACCACCATAGCAACACTCTAGCAACTGCCCTGAACACATTGACAACTTTATAGCAACAGCCTAGCAGCAACCCAGAACACCTTATCTACTGCTAAGCACCTCATTAAAAAACACCAAGACCACCCTAGCAATTGCATAGGAACCTGTTCAAAACCACACAGAACACCTTAGCAACACCTCAGCAACCGCGCAGAACACCTTGACAACCGTATATAGCAACGCACTTGCAGCAACCTAGAACACCTAATCTACTGCTAGACCATCATTAAAAAACACCAAAACACCCTTGCAATTACATGGAAACCTGTTAAAAACTACCCAGAACACCTTAGCAACCACGCAGAACTCCTTGAATACCTTATATAGCAACGCACTTTTAGCAACCCACATTACCTTATCTACTGCTTAACACCTCATTAAAAAACACCAAGAACACCCTAGCAATAACATAGGAACCTGTTAAAAACCACTATGAAAACACCTTAGCAACACCCTAGCAAACGCCCAGAACACCTTGTCTATTGCTTAGCAACCACCTAAATAATTTGGCAAAAGCATAGCAATGCCCTAGCAACCACAAAGGATACCCTAGAATCACGGCAGTAAGTATCGCACGGTCCGATAAACACTATTTACCTTTTCTTCCGAAATACATATTTTAGACACGGATGGAAATACTAAGACATGACAGAAAAAAACTAAACAAAACAAAACTGTTCATCAACACAATGAAAGCTCCCTCCACCTGAATGACGCAAGGAGGTGTTGTAGGAAAATTTAGCCGACCTCATTAAAGACTCCCTGGAAATGAAAGCGCACCGTTAATAACAGTGATTATTTTCCTCTCTCGCTATTCAGGCTTTTGATGAGAAAAGCCAGCCTTCCATTGTTCTGAAACGGCTTTTTAAAGCATCCCAACGTGCCTCCGCATCCAAGAGGCAGCTTAATGATTGCCCGCAACATTATGCAATTCAAATGCGCTATTTTTGGTCAGTCGTGGGCTGCGTATGCAAATCTGCAACACATATTTCACGTGGCGGTCCTCAATAACGTACACAGAGATGACAGAATAAATGCATGCATAAGCTATATCCGGAAGACCAGGTAAATATGTTTCATATATGCACTTTCAAAAATGGCGGTCCTGGATGGCAAAAGGAACAACAAATGTCGTCTCCCTAAGGCCTGAAGGTTCATTAGATGGGAACGTTCTCAGTCCTTCGGTGGCGTAGTCTTGTGGTCAGCAACTTGCCACATCGCATTTTACTCGCCATGTCGTGAATCATTCGTCCGCATTGTTGCCCGCCAGACTTATTGACCCGGCTCCCATGGGTGCACTTAGTATAGTTTCCCTTGGGCTGATCAATTATTTATAACACATTTTAGAAGCAGGTTAAGGGCTTTAAAGGAAATGAAAACACAATGGGGATGTTACGGATGATTTGAGGCAGAATAGAGAATGAGAGCGAGGTGAAGGAGGGATGACTGTCGTAAACACCAAAGCAGATGGAATTTGAATTGAATACTTTTCCTGTCTGTTAACCTCGCCTACAAGGACTGTATTCCTCCTGAAAAGGTCAATGTTTATCGCTTATCTTATGTTTCTGTGAGGCAGTTTAATGTTGTGTCTTCCTTCATTTCAACAGTGATGTGGAAGCTACTTTGAAACTGGAATTTGCTAAGCTAGAAGGTGTACTACAAGCTAACAGAAAGCTAGCTTCACTGAACCTCTTTTAGGGACAATTGTGTTATTAAATGACTACTTATTATTTCAGCTAGCACAAAAGCTATGAGGGTTTTTGATAAATGCTGACTCAGCACTAATCCTACCACTGTAGCATACATGCTAACATGGGACTTAGCCTACACCTAGGGTGCGTCTCAATCAGCTCCCTAGGTCTTGAATTTGTATATCATGAAGGCCAACTTGACTGATGACTATTTCTGGCGACGTGACAACAACCTCATTGTACAACATCACCACTGGTGTTTATGCTTGTTACACTTTGCTTGTTACATATACAGTACGTGCAACATTTAAGCTGTAAATAAATTAGAAATGTTCGCTAGATTATGTTCATTACCTGTCTAGCGATGTACATGAAGTATATTTACATAATGCTTTGTATAAAATAAAATAAAAACACATCTATCATGTGTCATTTTGTGTAGTGAGTCGACTCACATGATGTCTCACACTTCATAACTTCCATTAAGGAACATAGTGAGTACCCTGTACCCTGGTTTCACGGAGCATTGTGGGACTTTTTAGGGAGCGGACGTTTCAGTGCACTGGAAGGATTTCGCGACTGAGACCAGCCCTTAAAATGGCCGACTCTCTGATCAGTGCCCTGACTACTGAACTAGGGAGATCATTTTGAGACACACCCCTAATTTATAGGCTATAACTAATTTAGCCTACATGTTTTACTAAAAGATTTGAATAAATAACCCTAAAATGTGACAAAAGGCAGTAAATACTATTTTGTTAAATTACAACTCAACTTTTCAGAAAAAAAGTTTGTTTATTTGGAAACAGTTTAGTGATTGTTAATATTTTAAAAAAAGTAGCTCAGTTATTGGCATTGATAGTTAGTAAGTCCTTAACACCTGGGTATATGTTTATAGATGAAAAATATGAATGCAATCCCAGGAATATAATTTATATTCACATTCAATATGCACCTACATGTGAATAGTAGTCAAATTTAATAACTAAAAAAAAGATATATTATTATTATTATTTGTTTCATCTATTTTTTATATTATTTATTGCATAAATATAATGAAGCCTATTTTAGTTAGGTCTGTTTTTAGTCTGTTTTATCTATTATTTCTATAATAATAATGATAATACATTAGTATACAAATAAAAGATAAAATCATATTATAATATTACTGATAAATACAACAGAGAAACTTAAGATTCACTGTCTTTAAGAAATGGATGATGATGATGATGATATACTACATAAATATAAAAAAAAGACTATTACAGTAAAAAAAAATCTATATAATCAAATATGAAAAAAATATGACACATACAGTACATCTTCATGACATGTTTTTGTTTTATTGTATTTTTTAATGGGTGAAATCTGCTGTGTTGTGGATTAGAGGGCTAATTTTTCGATCAAGAACAATGTGATTCACATAAGTATAGTACATAATGTTGATCACCACACACCAGGACTGAGGACATTGGCAGACAGACTCCTGAATAATGTGACAGGCAGCAAGCCTGAGCGCTTATTAATATGTTCTGTCTGTCTCTCTTAATGTCCTTCTGGCTTGGAGCACCGCTGCAGGTATTTTAGACTACAATATGTCTCATTCTTTTGCCATCCAAATTCAAGGTAGCATTTTCAGTCCAGCTGAATACTGAGAGCCTGCTTAGCTGGTTCCCTGTGAAAAGTCATACGGCACAACCTACTCAAAATTCACAACCAAGTATTGAAAAAGTCATGTGGGGCAATTTTTACAATTTATAACAAGGCAAGGTTAGTAAAAGGCAAAGTTAGTAAATATGTAATGTTGTCAGGACATTTTTAGAGTCGTCAAATTGAACCTTTTCTCTGTTGATAGCAACAGTTGGATCCGGACTAGTGTTTCACAAAAGGTTCTCTCAACATTACTTTAAGACATGACACACCATGCTAAAATATTCAGGTCGGATAAATAGCGCACCAAAGGGATCAACTGTGAGGAGAATTAGAGTTAATTATACTCTCCGAGGGCCTGATTTGAATAGCAAATTTAGCAAGTCAGCTCTCGCCAAAGAAGTCCATTCTTATTCTTTTGGAAAACCACAGTTGCCTAGTTAAGTTTCATCCAATGTTTATCACTTCAGTGCTATTGGTTAGACATGATCCAAATGGGAGTACGTTGGGATAAAGAGTAGGAGAAAATGCCAACAGGCGCTTAGTCCAACTGAATCGAAGTAAGCAGGAATCCACGCTTGTTTCTTGGGATTTGTCTGAGTTCTTTGAAGGATGCCACAGCTGCAGGATAACAGCTTTACCCTCCCAAATCTTAGCGCGCACAGGAGACGGAAAGAAGTGTGTTCATTGTTTAGTGGAAGAAGTTCCAGCACTTATTCCCCAGTGAGAAATCCATTTCCTCTATTTCATTGCTCTAAAGCAATTTTTTGAGAGGAAAGCACTCCAGACACTAGCAGCTTAGGCAAGCTCTCAACCAAAGATATCCTTCATTTCCATCGGGACCCCTGGCATGCTGGTTTGTTAGGAACTTGGATTCACTAACGGAAGACTCCTCTTATATTGAAAGGCTCAAAATAGAAGAGGCCTGAAACCTGCACTTTTTATTCAAATCCAAAGGCACTTACATTTTTTTCCCCCTGGAGTCACGTGGGGTTTCATTCTGTGCAACGCAAATACAACGTAACACCTCAGTCTCTGAATTCTATTTCTTATTTAAAGGTCACTTCATTCAAACTTTTTTTCTTAGTCTGATATTGCCTGGAAAGTTGGATGTGCTTTGGAACATGGTAGCATGGTTTCCATCCAGTAGGATCTCATGAGAAAACATTTTACAAGCTGCCGATTTCGAATGAATTTGTACAATGTGATTCATACAGATTTATAGAGTTTCAGAAAAAAAAAAAAATGCATGAAGGTCCAAACATTCCTTCATACACTATATTTGCCAAAAGTGGGACACCCCTCCAAATTATTTAATTCAGGTGTTCCAATCACTTCCATTGCCACAGTTGTATAAATCAAGCACCTAGACTTGCAGGCGCTTCTACAAACATTTGTGAAAGAATGGGTCGCTCTCAGGAGCTCAGTGAATTCAAGTGTGGTACTGTTAAAGGTCGTGAAACGTGAGTCCATTCGTGAAATGTCCTCACTTCTAAATATTCCATGGTCAACTGTTAGTGGTATTATAACAAAGTGGAAGCAATTGGGAACAACAGCAACTGGACTCTAGAGCAGTGGAGACGTGTTCTCTGGAGTGACGAATCACGCTTCTCTGTCTGGCAATCCGATGGATGAGTCTGGGTTTGGTGGTTGCCAGGAGAACGGTACTTGCCTGACTGCATTGTGCCAAGTGTAAAGTTTGGTGGAGGGGGGATTATGGCTTCAGGGGTTGGGCTTGGCCCCTTAGTTTCAGTGAAAGGAACTCTTAATGCTTAAGCATACCAAGACATTTCGGACAATTTCATGCTCCCAACTTTGTGGGAACAGTTTTGGGATGTTCCCTTCCTGCTACAACATGACTGCGCACCAGGGCACAAAGCAAGGTCCATAAAGACATGGATGAGCGAGTTTGGTGTGGAGGAACTTGACTGGCCTGCAACCTCAACCTGATAGAACACCTTTGGGATGAATTAGAGCGGAGACTGCAATCCAGGCCTTCTTGTCCAACATCAGTGTCTGACCTCACAAATGCGCTTCTAGAAGAATGGTCAAAAATTCCCATAAACACACTCCTAAACCTTGTGGAAAGCCTTCCCCAGAAGAGTTGAAGCTGTTATAGCTGCAAAAGGTGGGCCAACTCCATATTAAACCCTACGGATTACGAATGAGATGTCATTAAGTTCATGTGCATGTAGATGCCCCAAAACTTTTGGCAATATAGTGTATATTGAAAGGCTCAAAATAGAAGAGGCCTGAAACCTGCACTATTTGTTTAAATCCAAAGGCACTGACATTTTTCCCAGGAGTCGCATTGGGTCTCCATCATCTCCTTTGTGTTCGCTTCATAAACCTGTAAGAGACAGCAACATTCTGGTATGTGTGTGTGGTGCAACTCACCTGACCTTGGACTGTTCCTCGTTTTCTCATCAGTTGATATTTGCTGAAATACTCATCTTGCGCACAAAAGCTTGTAAATAAACTACTTGACTGTATACTCGCTATCTCTCTGTGAGTTTGTTCCCTGACAAAATCACATGTAAAGTGGAGTAATTTACATTTTTGATGTATTATACTGTATTTAGGGCAGTCAATATATAATTTTTTAATTGCACTCTTTTCTTCGATTAATTGCGATTAATCGCAAACTTATTGTGAAATTAAGCATACATCTATCTTGTTTAATGCATTTATTTTGTCATCATTTGCTATTTCTAGCAAACTATCAGATTGAAGGACGATTCTCACAAAACTGTATTTTCTTAATGTTTTTTTTAAAGGTACCGTATTTTCCGGACTATAAGTCGCACTTTTTTTCATAGTTTGGCTGGTCCTGCGACTTATATTCAGGTGCGACTTATATATCAAAATTAATTCAGACTGAGATGAACCAAGAGAAAACATTACCGTCTACAGCCGCGAGAGGGCGCTCTAGTTGGCGGAGTTATTCAGAAGCGACACCATAAGAAAATTCAATGGATTCAGTGATGTGGAATGAGATCGCGGGAGCTTGGTGAACTTGTTTACTGGTAACTTGCTTGTTGGACTCCCTGGCTTATGTTAATTTAGCCTATTCAGCTTCCCAGGTATATGTTCTTTATGCTATTGTGTAGCTGAATAACTGTTAATGTGCTGCGTTAACATACCGGACACCTACTCAGCCTGTTGTTCTGTGTGCTACTGTGTAGTTAAATAACCTTTCCAGATTAAATGTCTGTTCTTGGTCTTGGATTTTGTGAAATAAATTTCTAAATAAATGCGACTTATACTCCAGTGCGACTTATATATGTTTTTTTCCTCTTCATGACGCATTTTTTGACTGATGCGACTTATACTCCGGAGCGACTTATAGTCCGGAAAATACGGTAAATTTAGGTGTTTTTCCACAAAAAAAGGAAACTTGGAGACTCCAAAAGGACACCTAATGACTGAATGATATAATGAGTCCATATCATTATTTGTTTTTTTGCAAACACGATAAAAAAATTAATTAAAAAACATTACAGAACAAGACTTTTCAGAATTCAGAGCCTGGTTTTCTTTACATTAGTGCTGTTTTGGACTGATTGTTTGAATGCATTTGCTTACCTGATAGTTGAACTGAAACTTTCCCGGAGTTTAGCGGCTTGAAATGTTCTGATGAAATCGGGTTAAAGGGTTAGAATAGATATTTCCACCTATCAGGTTTACAGGTGATTGCGCCATTGTACATGTTCAGTGTAATAAACTCCCAAGATCACCTTACTGCATGACGTAAATTGCGTTGATGCAAATAATTGTAAGATGTTAAATAATTTTTAACGCGTTGAGGATTTTGAAAAAGATTTCGGTGAACACGAGATATAAATACTTTGATTGTTTGCTTGATCAGTTATTATGAAATGTGTCATACTTATCAATGAGAGCATCTAAAAAGCTTGCG